>BGPR01006984.1:0-67138 GCA_013235015.1 Araneus ventricosus
TTTAATCTTTTAATACTAATAACCATATTATGAATTATATTAATTTCCTTATCTATGGTGTATTTTCTTCACGAAATTTGATTTGAAATTAAAAAGAATTGGAAAAAAGGAAATAACATGTCTGCTCATTTTTTACCCTCGGAAGTGTAATATAAAAAAAAATCTGTAGCTGTTTAATGTTACTTAATATTGGCCCAGAGTAGGTGGCGTTGCGATAGTTGACCAAACTCCGGAGTGAGACCTCTGGTACTCTTTCTCTGTGGTCATGGCTTTTCGCACATCAACTGTAGCAAGAACAAAATTTTAGGAGTGCCTAGCCCCCGCAGGAACCATTATCTCCAATACTGCTAAAACTGGTGTTGGCTTGTCTTTTGGTGGGCTTCCATGGACTGTCAGAGTCTTTCGAAGTCAGGTAAGGAACTGAGGTGAGGGCTGGACATCACTTTAAATGGTGTTGATCGTCATCCAATGGCAGCAAGGCTTCAGAGCAGTTGGTGGAGAGTGGGCGTTGCATGGCCGAGTATGAGAGAAGGAGGAGGTGCGTGGGTACAGGGGGAGAAGGCTAATTCTGATTCAAATTATTTCTTCCTTTAATACCACTGAGCTTGGTATATTTCCAAGCATTTAATTATAGCATCCCGCGTAACCTGTGTATTAGGAACTCCAAATAAAAATTTTAAATAAAAAATGTTTCTTTAATTAAACTGGTAAATGTACAACTCATAACATCATAACAATTTTTTAAATCTCAATATACTAAAGAAAAGCAGAGTAAGTATCCAATTATTTTTTCATAACAATTTAATTTATCACTTTCAATAAACTCGTTGGTTTTAGTTATAAGATTCTCGTCAAGAATGTAAACCAGCAACAAAACATGGCGGAGTTTCGGCTGCGTTTCGTTCCATACATTAATGGCGTCATGTTATGGTTTATAGTTTTCTCACAATTGTTGTAACGCTTAGGTGGCGCTGCGATAGTTAACCAAACTCCCGACTGAGACCTCTGGTGCTCTTTCTCTGTACCCTCATTTATCATTTTTAGATCCTGAATAAAGTTTTCAATTCCTTTTCAGCATGATTGGAGGGAGACTTTTAATTGGTATAATTACACCTTGTTCAACCTCAATGTCATCAACATTTAAATTATATTTATTTCCACTAACACCAAAATCAATATAATTTATGTTATGCTGAACACTAATTTTGGCAGTGTGCCGATTTTACGGCAGCGCATATTCACTACTGCGATCCATATCATTAACTTTTAATTTAATTTTTTGAGTAATTTCACAATTCTGTGCAATTCCCTTTTAATTAATGGGTTCCTTTGTGTTTGCCAGGCTTTTCTCGTTTTGTTGCGCTTTTTAATCAAATCTTCAATGTTCGTGTGGATATATGTTGCAGTTGATTTTTTGACTGTTCTAGTCGCGAATCTGTGCGCGTTTTGTAGATTTTTGGTAAATTTCTCCACTGCAACTTCAATAGAAAACAGAAAGATCAGACCGAGGAACTTGAAGCGTTGAACACAGAAGACGGTACGCTTTGGAGAAATGCAAAGATTATGAGCAAGAAAGCGCAGAAAATCCCAGCGCTCCTGTTGAAAATGGATTTGCATATTCAGTTCTATCAAGGCCGAAACTATTGCCTTAAGTCTAGAGAAACAATTCTCATTAAACGACCTATCAAACAGAGAGACGGAAAAGGAGGTCAAAAATCTACAGAACATTTCTACTCCCACTCCACTCACCGATAACCAAATTGATAATCTCCAATGCATTCAGCCCTTTGAGGTAATCAAAGTCATTAAAAAATTAAATATCAAAAAAGCATGCGGTTTTGACTGTATCACCAACAAAATGCTTAGAAATCTACCAGTCACGATGATTTTCGAGATTACAGAAATCATAAACAATATCTTTAAATTTAGCTATTTTCTAAAATTGTGGAAGACCGAGGTAGTTCTACCAATTCTTAAACCCGGAAAAGACCCCACTCAGCCTCGAAATTATCGGCCAATCTCGCTACTCAGCACACTCAGTAAACTAACTGAAAATTTCATTCTAGAGATATTAAACGAGCATCTTGCCGAAAACAAAATCCTTTGCCCGGAGCAATTTCGTTTTAGGAAATCCTTAACTACAACGCACCAACTTCTAAGAGTAGTAGAGTATATTACAAGTGGCTTTGAAAAAGGTAAATGCACTGGAGCGGTCTTCCTAGACGTTCAAAAACCTTTGATAGAGTCTGGATCCAAGGACTAATACATAAACTTATCAAATATAAAAACCCTCCGCATTTACTGCAGCTTCTAAAATCTTACCTCGAAGAGAGAAAATTCGTAGTTAAAATTGGTAACAGCATTTCCGAACCCAAAATAATGAGAGGAGGTATTCCGCAAGGAGGGTAAATCTCCCCGGCTATACTCTCTTTATGTTAACGACATTCCAAAAACGCATAAAACATTATTAGGTATGTACGCAGACGATATTGCCATTCTTGCTAAAAATAAAAACCATAAATATATGGCAGCCGCATTAAACCAACATCTAACGAAATTGGACGACTGGTTCCTCAAATGGAGAAATGCCTTTAACGTTAATGAAACAGAAGCAGAGTATTTCGCCAAGGGTAGAAGAAAACACAAGCAAATAGTTAAAATTAAGAAATAAAAAATCACCTGGTCTCAGCAGGACAAATATCTTGGCTTAATACTAGACGGAAAATTAACCAGGAAAAATCATATTACAACAATAAAAACTAAATTTCGAGCAGCCTCAAGTAAACTTTTCCCTCTAATAGCACGAGATTCGAAAATGAATAGGAAATAGAAATTGCTTGTCTACACTGCGATCTTACGTCCGATAATTACTTACGAATGCCCCATATGGGGGCAGCAGCCAATTCAAATATCAGAATGCTTGAAATTCTAGAAAATAATATAATCCGTCTAATATATAATGCTGGATGGTATATGCGAAATGAAGATATAAGAAAAGCAATTAAGCTAATTTCTTTAAAGCAATTTATCAAAAAGTTCTTTACAAAATTCTATCATAATCTTGATAAAAATTGATAAAGAGGCCATTCAGCAACTTCAAAATTATTTCCTTGATCCGAAAAGTAAAAGACACCGGAAGGTTCTATTATAATTGTAAGTATAATTGATAAAAATTAGGAATATCTATCCTTGCTACCTTTTTCAGACCCTTGCCCCCGCCCATTCTTCCCAGAAATTTTAAAATACTGAAGAGCAGTTCCAAACAGCATGCCACTTCCCTATCAGAGCAGTTAACTGTAAAATATCACATCCAAACACCTGAGTTCTCTGCACAGCAGCGGTAACTCTTCACAGACACCATTTCTTGCAGTGCTCCAGCAACAATTCCAGAAGATCCAGATGGCCTTCCACCCACACACCCTTTGCCTCCAACAAAAGCAGCAGATCATCTAATTCCCAGAACTGAAATCATCCAGCATCACCAATGTACCATTACCGGGGATTACACCGTTTGGGGCCATGGGCCCCAAAAATTTCTTGTTTACTTACCACTACACCTAATATATTTTATGTATGCCCAAAATGTTAGCACACTTGATGCTCGAAATATTGAAATTTACAAGTGAACTGCCTGTTTAGAATAATCATGGGAGATTCGTTTCTGAAACTACTAAACTACAGTGATTTTAAAACCCAAGTAGTTGTCGAGTTACTGCGTTAGTACCATCGCTTAACGTTAGATGGCGTTGACTATGAAAAGCATCTTCTCCTCTACTTCCAGTTAAATCCTGATTTCTTGTCTAAGCTCCGAGCAATATATATAATCGCTAATCATTTTGATTCTCGTTGAGTATCATTAAAATTTTTGTTGAATGTTCATCGAAACGTTATTGATATTGCGTTCATTTTGCATATATTCTATTCAGGACACATCAAAATTGCAAACATAGTGTTTGGAAAGACTTTTTGTTTTATTTCATTTCAAATTACTTCACAAATTTACACTGCAAATATCTCAAAAAATAAATAAAGTTGCGATCCTGCACAGTAATTATCAAAATGTATCTCCAAAAAAATTTTAAAATTCAGCTTTAAAGGTAAAAATGAAAAAATGACGATGATGTATATGGTTTCTTTTTCTCTCTGTTCTCCATTCTTTTTAATTTTTTGTTTTAAATGAAGTTTCGAGAAGAAAGTGAATCATAGAACAGGAGATTAACATTATCCATAAATGGTTATTCAAGTCTTTTTATATGTTAGATATTGAAAACTGTAATTTATCGTTATTTTAAGAAGATTAATTCTTATAAATTATTTAGTTTACCGAGGTCTTTCGATATAATGCTTTTTCATTCTCGAACGTCGGCGTCCGTTCAGGATTTTGGCATCACAGTGTTATGAAGCATTCGTTTGTCGAAATTTGGTGGCCAGCACCTATCGCATAATAAATGAACTCTTAAGTATGTTGCGAAATGTTAGGTGGCGATCACTTTGGAGTAAAATATTTCTTCTTCATGGAAACCTTTTCATTTCCCACTTTACTCATTTACCCGAATTTCCGTACGCCAATTGTTTTAAATTAATATATCATCCAAACCTGCTAAATATTATCCCGAATGAACGGGGGTAACTTTCACACGTGCAAGTCCTGTTTCTTTAATTCCGTTTTAACGATAGGTTACAGTGACTGCTCGCCAGATAGAGCTGTCTTCAGATTTGGTGAAGCTGGCTGCATATTTACGGATCCCACTATGACAGTGTTTGAGATCGCTTTTCATTGGCTCTCAGCGGCACGTGACTTGGCGGTCTTCTTTTTGACGCCTTATCACCGCGCTATGGCAGGATCTTAAATTATTATTTTGTCTGTTGCTATAATAACATGGAGAAATCAAAACTACCTTCTAATTATGGTTATCTGGATGTGTTTCAAGAAACTGATGAATTCTTCTTTAGAATAAAAGAAATAAAGGACGAACCTTTAGCATCATTGATTACTTTACCACAGAACCTAGATTAAAGTGATCGACATCATTCAGAAACACGCTAAATCACGTGCTGCTGAGAGGCAATGAAAAGCGACCTCAATCACTGCCAAAGTGTGATCTGTAAATATGCGTGCTGGCTGAACGCACCTGTTGTGGCACCTGAAATGCAACGAGTGGTACATTAATTTCAGACGGGTAGTCCGACAACTTACATCCATCTTGTGGCTGTTTTTCTAAGCATTTTCTGAAGGGATCTCAGCGGAACCGTAACTGCACCGCACCCCCAATTGCCACCTTTATTACTCGTCTGAGTGGGCGATGCGCATCTCCGATCAACTCCTTTAGGGTCAATTTTCTTTTTCTTTTTAGAACGATTTCCTAATTTATTTATTATTTATATTCATCTATTTATTTTACTCGCCTATTATCATTTATCGTTTATTCTGTATCTATTATATTTCACGTTGACTTCAATTTTGAGGAAAAACACAGAACGATCAGACATAATGGTTAGTAAATTCAATGATATCGACCTCCAATTGTTTATTGGGGAAATAAAGAAAAAACATTATGGAATATTATTGATGGGAATTGCCGTGATAGGTCAAAGGAGAGGAAAGTGGACAATCTTTGTCGTATTTATAGTTAGGGATTTGACGAGAAGAATGACAAAGAAAGAAAAAGAAAAGAAACATTCCTTTTTCACCGTTGCGATGCAGTAATTTTTAATAATCAAGTACACTCACTTCCAAAAGTTAAGCACGGAGAGAAAAATGTTAATTTCCGTAATCCAATCTGAATTAAAGAAGTTGAGATTTGCTGCAAAGGTAGAAGAAAGTATGCAAATATGTTGGGTAACAGCCAATCACGGCTTCGCGTCGAGAAATATGCAAAACAGGCAGTCGTATAATTTGCCGGCATTGTGAAGGGTTACAGGAGTTTCATATAAGTGCTGGTGAAAGGTGTTTCGAACATTCGTACAATTTGTTTTCAAGCTAGACGTGTTTCTATGGTTTCCAGAAGATGAATGGAAGATTCTGAGCTCTGGCGGGCTGTCGGATGCATTGAAGCAGGACAATCTATCACAGATGTTGCTCTTTTCTTCGGCGTTAATCATTTCGTCATTTCACGATTATGGAAACAATTCCAAACCAGCCCAACAGTTGTCCGAAGACATGTACCAGGTCGTCCAAGAGTTACGACCCCCGCGGAAGATCGATATATTGCTGTTGTAGCCTAGCGGAATCGAAGATCGACCTCCACACGTGTGACATATATAGTTGCAGCGGCCATTGGTAAGATGATATCTGCCACTACTGTTCATCGAAGGCTACAAACGAATGGTCTGTTCTCCCGGGTACCACGAGTTTGTGTTCCTTGATCCGTCCAGTTCAGAGGGGCACGATTAAAGTGGTGCCGACAGCATGTGAATTGCACTGTGTCTGATTGGGGCAACGTTATGTTCACAGATGAGTCCAGATTTGCCCTACAACCCGACGATAAGTGTGTACGGGTCTGGAGGGAACGAGGCACACACAATCGAGAACATCACGCATTCCGCGGTGGAAGTATCATGGTCTGGGCAGGGATTTCATTGGGATATCGCACCGACCTGCACATCTACAGGCGGGGTTCTGTGACGGCTGTACGGTATCGAGATGAAGTCCTAGACTCCACTGTGAAACTGTGCGCTGCAGCAGTTGGTCCTTCTTTCGTTCTAATGGACGATAATGCCCGTCCCCATAGAGCTGCCATCGTTGACGACTTTCTGGATAGTGAGGGGATTGCGCAAATGGAGCGGCCGGCTTACTTGCCGGACCTTAATTCAATTGAAAATCTTTGGGATGCCCTCGGCCGTGCTGTATGCAGACGTTTCTCACCTGCAGCCACTCCCAGAGATTTAGAAACTGCCCTACAGGAGGATGGCGAATACTGGACTCTGCAGTAGTTGATCACCTCGTAACAAGCATGATCACACTCTGTACACTTGGTATGAAGGTGAGGGGTGCTCACATACCCTATTAATATCGGTTTCTGTTGTTTATTTCGTATTTAAACATCATTTTATTAATGACGCAAATATGACGTTATCTTATAATTTATGAAAATTCAATATATTTTTATCTCTGTATGTAATTCTTTGTTTTGTATCATGAATAAATATAGAGATACGTACGTGCAGCATTTCGTGTCAATCAAAGCAGTACTTGTCCATTTTTTCGCATTTTACCGCTCCGATCTTAACTTTTGGAAGTGAGTGTATTATACGTTTTTTCGTATACGACAATTGAACAATGTAATTTTAAGAGTTTTTTAAGGAAGAATTATTTATTGTTCTATTCTGATTAAATACATTATACAGAGGTGCAGCCCTCGTCTGAATTAAGTGAGTAAGGAGAACATTCACTATCACATTAAAATAATGAAAATTTTTTCAATGTTTAGTGCTGAAATCAAATTTACAAATATCAATTCGATATTAGACAATATTTTAAGGGTATGTAAGGACATTCGAGTGAGGAAAAGGAAAAAAATCCTCTCAAAATTACTATGAAATGCTAATCTCTTAGAAATTTCAACACTCACTAGATCAGTGATGGCGAACCTTGTTGAGAAGTGGGTCAAATTTTGTTACTAATTTTTTCAATAGTAACCCGTGGGTCACTAAGCCAATGGCGTGACTTGGAAAGGGGAGAAAGGGAGTGGTAAACAGGGTATCAATGATTTGGAAATGCAGAAAATTTGGTAACATAAAAACTTGAAACTTTTTTTTATTCTGACTTTTAAAATCCTCTATAAAACTTTACGTTTCCTTTTCGATTTACAACTTTTGCTTCGCGATTAAAGAGCAGAAAATAAAGGACGACTTCAAAAATATTGACATCAATCGGATGACACCGTGAATAACCTCTCCAGGTGAAAATGTCAAGGGGCGTCTCTACACTGAATGAACAAGGAATAAAGAGAATCACAATTATATTTTGAAATACTCTTTATACAAAAATATAGTTGCAGATATGTATATGTATAATAAAGTTGATAAAAGTATATTTACAGAGAAATCTGTTGCTTATTTTCAGACAATTTCATATTAGGCAATCATTTTCATATAATTTCATATTCATTAGGTTCATTAGTTTAACTCTAGTTGTATTTTGAAAACTGGAGGTGCTGATTGGGGCTGGATGGTGACTGATAAAGTTTCTGATGAGAATAACTGTGCCTCCGCCTCTGGGATTAAGTCTGTTTGTGCGACATGCCAGTCTGAAATTGTCTGAAGGTCTGTCTATCAATCTCTTTCAGTGCCAGAATGTCGGGATCCCATTCCATGACAAAGTATTTCAGTTCGCGAAATTTGTGCTAGGGACCGCATGCATTCCAGCTGAAAATATGGACAGAGCTAGTGGAGATTCAAGAGATCGCCAAGAGATGGCGCACTCAATTGATTGACCCCAACACTCTGGTAGTCACTCTCAATTCTGTATTCGTTACACAAAGAGTGATGTCTGTAAGCACTCTTAAGTTCGTAAATTAACCGTAAACTCCTTTCATATATTCGTCTATTCTGATGTTATTCTAACCGTAATGTCAAATCGGATAATAAAGACGTTATATCATTTCGGAAAGGAGGTGAGTCACTGATTTTAGTCTGTTTTCTTATATTACGTTAGATTTAAAATTAATAATGATGTAATCCTCATTCAGTTATTGTTTATAGAGAGAGAGAGAGATTATCTCAACCTAATTCAATTCTTAAATCATATTCGCATTCTAAAACAACAGCTAGTATTAGATCTATTGACTGTTATTATTGGTGCCAGCCTGGAGATGAGAAGAGAGCTGGTTTAAGAAGAAATTTATGTGTTGGGTAATTTGATTTAGATAAACAGAGAGGCTGACTTTTAAGTTGTGGGAGAGCTTGTTTGTCAGTATGGTTGGAATTTGCTGAAAGGGGGTATTATTTATTGTGTTACTGCGGACCCTTGCAATTGAGTCTTGGTTAATTTTTAATCTCAAGGTTGGTTTGCGTATATGAGTATCAGTGCTAGGAACTTCTCTCGCTGTCAATTGTTGCTTAAACCAAAGTGTAAAAATCACATCGGAAACACCAAGATTGGATATGAAATAAATAGGAAAACCAAAGATAAACAACCTTATAGAATACAATTAGTTTGAATTACACGGATTTCCCAAAATTTTAATAACAACAGAAGGGAGTCCGTATGACATTGTAAAACAGATTTATTATGGGGGTTTGAACGGAAGGGACTATTCTGTAGTTTTGTAGGGAAAATTGTCTTTAGAATTGTTATGAGTGAACAGAACTAGAGAATGATTGAGTGGATTTGGATGATCTAAAAGGCCTATAAAAAGATTTCTAGCCAGTTTTGTGATGTTTCCAGTGCTTGAGTACTTCTTCTCAGTATAAACTCTATAAATTAAACATAAAAGAGAGAGCATTAGTAGATTGCAGAGTGCGATTTAGAGGTTGTCCTCAATAGAGACTGCTAAAAGTCATGACGTGTGACAGTTTTCTAGCAATCTCTTAAACTAATATTTGATCTCGCACCATACATTTGGCGCAGCATAATTAGCAATGGTTTTTGGGCCAGTAAACTCCATCAAATCAACCGAAGTGAATGAAGCTTTCTTGCGTACTGACAAATCCCAGCTCCCTATCACATGATGAAGCAAACGTCATTCTCTGTCGTATGTGGTCTTTTTTCTCCATTTGGAAAATGCAGCTTTAAATGTGAAAATTAAAGTTTTATGAATTTTGTTAAGGTCGAACTTTTTTCAGTTCTGGCAAAAATATATATGTATATATATATTAGACGTTCGTTTTATGCCGTTCACTTTCGCTTTCTTGTAAGAGAAACCCACGAAATGTCATAAAAATCCGATGGACATTAGGCAAATGAGTGTCGAATCTATCTCCATATATATTCAACTTAATATTCATAGACCATACGTCTAAATAGCAGAAAATAAATTTCTCTTCAGGAAAGACATTTTTCAAATATTTAAAATCAGACTTCAGTTTTAAAACACTTAATTAAAAACACGAAAATGCCAAAAGGTAACATAAATTTCAAGAATGAGGGACAATTTTCCGCAAGAAACACAAATAAATCGAACTTGATGCAAATTCAAGCTAATAATCAACGATCATATGTCTAAAATGTAGAAATTCAGTTTTTTGCTGCACTCTCTTCAAGAAACGACACTTTCAAAGACTGAGAATAGACTTCAATTTTAAATTAATCGAATAAAGACCTGATAATGTGTCAAAACTAACATAAATTGGAAGAATGAATGCCAATTTCCTCCAAGAAATACAAATAAATCTATTTAGAAGCAAATTCAATCTAATGTTCATAGACCGTAAGTCAATTAAGGAGAAATACAAATCAAGTAATTTAGAACTTATATATTAGACGCTATTAAGCTACTAATTATTATTGTACTGGTCTGCTAATTAATTTGCAAATGACCAACTCGATGTCTATAAACAACATCTTTATTAACATAACAAAAGCGACGTCGGCATCTAAAACAAGGAAGAATTCGGAACTTGAAAACTGAATTATTTCACATTTATTTTCATTTCGCATTTATTTTTAGTCACGTTCAACTCGATCTCGTCAGTTCACTTCTCTGTCTTAAGTCTTGACCGCAGCGCCACAGGGCTCCCCTACGCAGTCAAGACGATTAAATGGAAAAGCTCACTCGAAAAGGCTGGATCTCTGCAAGCTGAAATGCAGGTTTCAGTCTGTCGATGCTAACCGTCTGCTGACGAGATCCCACTTGAATGGTAAAATACTTCGAAGTTCTAGAAACAACAAGATGAGGTTCACTATAGGGAGGAACCAAAGACTTAGTAAGTCTATCCTGTCGAAGAAAAACATGAGAACAATTATTAAGTTCCTTATGCACAAAAACTTTCCTTTTGCAATGTTGCGACATCGGAATCGGTCTTAAGGACAACATCCGCTGTTGCAAAGATGCAAGGAAATCATTAGTTGATACAGTTTTATTGACACTAAAAAATTCTCCAGGCAAAGTTATGGGAGTACCATACACCAACTCCGCAAGCGAACATTTAGCGGTTCTTTCACAGATACTCGGATCCCTAATAAGATAGAAGGCAATACCACGGTCCATCTTTCAGTTGCATGAGCCCGAATCGTAGACTTTAACTGCCGGTGAAGTCTTTCCACTGAACCATTTGCCTGGGGATGGTAAGGGGTTGTATGTACCACCCTCACACCAAGTAATTGAGTAAATTCACGAAATAATCGGCTCTCGAACTGTCTACCTTGATCAGAGGTAAGTCTCCCAGGAACTCCAAATCTAGCTATCCAGTAGGCATAGAACTCGAATGCAACAGTCTCAGCTTTAATATCCTTAAGAGGAATGGTTTCAGGCCAACGTGAAAATCTGTTCACACACGTGAGAGCATATGTATAACCACGAAATGGAGGAAGCGGTCCAACCAGATGAATATGAACATGATCAAATCGATGACGTGGAACAGGATACGTTCCAAGAGGACTTACCGTATGGCGTTGAATTTTACCTCGCTGACAAGGTACGCAACAACGAGTCCATTCTGCAACTTGTTTCTTGTAGCCCGGCCAAAGGAAACGATCTCCAACCAACTTTACTGTAGCCTTCGCTCCTGGGTGGGATAAGTTATAAAGAGTCTCAAAAATCCGTCGGCGAAACTCCTTTGGAACAAAAGGACGACATCTTCCAGTCGATATGTCACAAAAAAGTTCTGTATCCATTCCTGGAACTTTAAGAAGTTGAAATTTTAAAGAATTAGTGCAAGATTTTAATAATTGAAACTCCTCGTCGGACAATTGCACTTTAGCGAACTCTTTATAATCAATTGGCAAGGGCATTTCAATCTCTGAAATTCGAGACAAACTATCGGCTACCACGTTAAGTGAACCCGAAATGTGCCGTATATCCGTTGAAAATTTACCGATCCAGTCAAGATGCCGAATCTGACGTGGAGAACACTTTTCATGTTTTTGAGTAAAGGCGTAAATCAAAGGCTTGTGATCTGTATAGATCGTAAAATTACGGCCTTCCAACATATAAGAAAAATGACGAACGGACGCATAAACCGCTAACAATTCACGGTCATATACGCTATATCGCTGTTCAGCCGGAGTAAGCTTCCGTGAAAAAAATGCTAAAGGCTTCCATTCACCATTTTCTTCTTGACTTAGGACAGAACCTAAAGCACGATCGGAAGCATCGCACGTCAGAGATAACCGTGCATCTGGCGACGGATACACTAAAAGAGTTGACATAGCAAGACTGTTTTTACAACTTTCAAAAGCAAGTTTAGCCTCTTCTGTCCAATTTATTAGGCGGGTATCATTTTTCTTTGCACCCTTTAGGTAATCGGACAACAGAGATTGTTCATGCGCTGCATTCTAAAGGAATCGCCGATAAAAATTTAAGAGGGCCAAAAATCGACGCAAGTCTTTGATAGTTTTAAGCTGCTGAAATTCGTTAATAGCCTTAACTCTATCAGGTAACGGTTCGATTCCTTTTTCGGAAATTAAATAACCAAGAAATTTAACAGATAGCTGGCCAAAAACGCATTTTTCTGTATTAACCACAAGGCCGTACTTCTGAAACCTACGGAAAACTTCTTCCAAATGTTTTAAATGTTCACTTTCTTCTGTAGATGCAATTAGAACGTCATCGAGATATACAAAACAATAATCCAAATCTCCGACGATCTCGTACATAAAACGATGAAAAGTCTGTGCGGCATTACACAATCCGAAAGGCATAAGAAGGAACTCAAGCAATCCAAAAGGGGTTATCACTGCTGTCTTTGGAACATCAGCAGTTGCAACGGGTATATGATGGTACGCTCTGACAAGATCAATAGTTGAAAAAATCTTTTTATTAAAAAGATTATGTGCAAAGTCGTGCGCATGAGGAATTGGAAATCTATCCGGTATAGTTTGATTGTTTAAACGCCTATAATCTCCACATGGCCTCCAGTCATCTTTTTTGAGAACCATGTGAAGGGGGCTTGCCGATGCACTTTTCGAAGGTCTGCACCAGCCTTGCGAAACCATGTACTGAAATTCGAGTTTAGCCGCCTGTAGCTTTTCAGGATCCAATCTCCGAAATTTAGAAAATACAGGGGGACCACGCGTCTCAATATGGTGCTCAGTGTTATGCTTTACATGAAAAGCTGGTTTAGGTTGACTTGGCTTTGTAATATCACTGAATTTCAGAAGTAACTTTACATATGGAGAATATCCTTGTACAGTAGCAACATACATAGATTCATTAGCAGAAATAGGTTTTTCAAGACCAACAGCACTGGTGCCATCTAATAGTTTCATACGCTTCATATCCACTAACAAACTGTAGTGTTCAAGAAAGTCAGCTCCGAATATTGGTTTTGAAACCGATGCAAGAATGAAAGGCCACCGAAACTTCCGTTTTAATCCTAAATTCAATGTGATTAACTTAGTACCGAATGTGTTAATTTTAGTTCCGTTTGCTGCATACAATACAAATTTTGAAGGAACAATTTTACTTCCCAAAATCGGTAAAACACTAACTGCTGAACCTGTGTTAACCAAAAATTCACGACCAGTAATCTTATCATAAACAAACAAGCGCTTAACCAAACCCTTTTTCACCGTCAGCGCCGAAACGGAAGGCTGAACTAGTTTTCCGATTTAAAAGTGCACGGCTGTTCGCATTCTTTTGCCCTATATCCAAACTTAAAATGCCACCAACAATATTTGCGTTTGTTAGAACCTCGAACCTCAGTGTTTTCTCGCGAGAGTGATCTGCGCCGAACTTCTAGTCTCGAAAGTCTGTTTTCAATAGCTGCCAAGCGATTCTCAAACTTATTTACATCTGGAGATTGAAAATTATCAGACACAGACGCCACTAAATCATCTTTTGAAATCTCAAAAATACTATCTGCCATTTTAGATAAAGCTTGTAAATTATCACCACTTACAGACAGAATTTGCTGTATTTGAATAGGTAATCTTTACATCCATAAACTCTTCAACAACTCAGGTGAAATCCCATCAGAAGCCAAACTTTTCATTGCGTAAAGAAGCGTCGAGGGCTTTTTATCACCCAATTCCATACCTGAAAGTAGTTTTTTTAACCTCACAGATTCAGAGTCAGCATTTTGAGCAATTAACCTAGTTTTAAGACTGTTCTAAGAATCGGTCTGAGGCGGATTAAGAACAAGATCTGAAACACAAGTTAAATCATCACTATTTAAAGCTGCTATAACATAGTGAAACTTGGTAGAATCGACAGAAATATTTCCAAAAGCAAACTGAGATTCAAGCTCAGCGAACCACAACTCTGGTTTGTCACTCCAGAAAGCTGGCGTTTTAATAGCTACAGCAGATACATCTGCGGAAGAATTACTACTCTCGCTAAGCCTAATATCAGCAGAATTCGGCATTTCGACTCGATCGGAAAGTTAAGACGAAAAAGACACTTACCAGGGTCACCACTTGTACTGGTCTGCTAATTAATTATGCAAATGACCAACTCGATGTCTATAAACAACATCTCTATTAACATAACAAAAGCGACGTCGGCATCTAAAACAAAACAAGGAAGAATTCGAAACTTGAAAACTGAATTATTTCACACTGCGCATTTATTTTTAGTCAGCAAATTCAATCTAATATTCATAGACCGTAAGTCAATTAAGGAGAAATACAGTTCAAGTAATTTAGAACTTATATATTAGACGCTATTAAGCTACTAATTATTATCATTTCCAATAGATCTTTATGCTAAGAATATTTAAGGTGCTTCATTTGCAAACAGGAGTGGCGTTAGAGACCTCTCGGCCAATACAGCAGGGCCTTCATGCGCGGGCCAGAGTGACACCTAATATGCTAAAGAGTGTGTAACGCGAAATTGAAATAAGGGTCCAAGTGTGCACTGTAGCTAATGGAAAACAGTTTGATTAATGAAAATAAAAGTGTTGTGTGATAACTATTTTTTTTTCTCACTCTTTCTTACACGTTTCAAGGTGTAACAGTGTGTGGGATGTCGCGAGCAAAAAATAAAGCTTGAAGTAGTTATCTTCTTAGTATTAATATCCATAAAGTGGATTTTTGTACAAAATCGATGATATAATACAACTTGGCAGTTCACTTTTTCCTTTGTAACGTTCAGTTGTCAAGATAAGATCCATAATTCAGCAATTTCCGCCAGGTAGCGCTGTAGGCGGTCTCTGAACGTTGTGCGCAGCCACTTTACTGTAACTAAATAAAATATTAAGACTGCATCTGCAGTCGTTCTGAAATTATGGCTGGGGTGAGTGGGCTAAAAAGAACTTTAATAGACAGTCTGCATTAATTTTGTTAACAAGATTTCAAAATAGGAAACAATATATACAATGTACTTATCCTATTTGGAAACTTTTCATTTTATTCGGCTTCAAATTATTTCATGAACTTTCACTTTAGCCATCTGGAAAAAAAAAAGATGTCATCGTGCCGATATTAAAATAGATAAACTAAACAAAGTAGATAACAGAGATAAATAGACAACAAAACAAACTTGTGAGGAGAATAACAAACTATAACACAGCACCATTTAATGCATATCGAACGAAAAGCAACCGAAACGCTGCCATATTTGGGTTGCTGGTTTAATTCTTGCTGCTGCTTGTCAATTTCCCAGATTATTTAGTAAAATTGGCGGTTTTTTCTAGAATTAGGCATAATACGTTATTTACAATCGATTCTAGTTCTTTCTATAGTATAAGACTACTTTCCTATTCAAGATTCCTGGAGATGAGAACAGTAAGTTTCAAATGCGTCACAAAATTTTTATGAATTGTTATTTAAATAACTGAAAAACTTCCAATATTTAAATATTTTCACTAATTGTATATAAAATAATAAAATTTAGTTTCATTTTGTGCAGTTACTAAAGCTTATTAAAATGCCTACCATATAGAATAATCTGACAAAAATGTGCATGAATTCTTCAAATTTTTTGTAGTGCTGTATTTTGATAGATTTATTGCTACATAGTATGACTTGGTAATTAAAATAATTATAAAAGATATTAATGGAACCTTTGCTTATTACTCTTAGAAAAGCTTATTATAATTATTGCTACGATATATTGTGAACTGAAGTAATTTACAAGTTAACATTCTTTTATCAGTATTTTAATATTGAAATGCAACTGAAAGTCATAAATAATACATTTATAATTATATTTATTTCGAGTGGTAAGTTTTGGTTGAGTTTTTACAGTATGAAAATTGTTGCTGTTATTTGTGCTCTAAGTTGAAGTAATATTGAGATGTGTATTTAGCATGTGTAGTTATATCCGAAGCAGGCTTTTTTACAAATGCGTTCTGTGAAATAGAATAAAATGAACTGATTAAATATCTCTAGTCTGTTTAATGTTTACGCTTATTCATTATTATTACATACTGCTTATTAGTATCTTAGAAATAATTCAGTATCTTAGTATAGCATCCTTATGCAAATTTTAATTCCCTTTTAAGAAGATTCTTGTTTTTATTAGTATTTATTTTTAACATCGTTTTCCAGAGGCAAATTAAAATGTTCATTCTTATTTGTGTAAATAAAATATAGGAAATTTGTTTAATAAGCATATTAACTAATACTAGTTTAGTAAAGTTATCAAAATATTTTGATCTTTTTTATTTAAGGCAGCTTCATATAAGAAAATGAATTGTTAACGGTTGAAGGCGAATATTTTATTCATAATATTCAATGTTTACAATGAAGTGGAGTCTTTAATAAAAATAAATTGGTTTGTGTTATATAAATGGAATCTACTAGAAATTTGTTTCTTTTTCAGTCAGTCTGTCAATGTTGGAGCTGTTTTGTCTTCAGGATGGCTGGTCATATGAAATGCACCAAGATTTTGTAGAAATTTGTCTAAAGATGTGTAAAATAATTTATGTTCAAAGGAACTCTCATATTATAATCTGATGAACTACATATCATGATTGATACTGTGGCAGTTTTCTAGTTAATTTGAGAAAATAAATTTTGGAACTTTTCTGCGCATCTTACAATGGATCGGTTTCCAAGTTATCGTTACACTTTTATGCTAACAATATTTTATTTAAAAAATTATGTTCTTTTATTTTTCATTAAATGGCTACAATTTTTTAAATGCCAAATTCATGATGCATATGCATTATCCAATTTCAGTTCTTTGAGAAAAAAAGAATTATTTTGTGTTATAAGCTCTGTGGTCTCAGATAATTAAAAAATGATTGTTGATATATCTTATTATTAAATATCTTGAAATTTGATTTTGTTGAATAAAGTATTTCTAAGTATTTAAATTAGCATTGTGTATATTAAAAGTCGTACAGATATGAGATTAATGCTGCTTTAAATTTCCATACCAAATTTAGTGTCAATTGTTTCGTTCATTAATATAAAGGTGGTCCAAGTCTTGTAGATAGATAAATTTAAATCAGTTTAACCATTTTTTATTTCAGGTGTGTAAATTATGTGTTTTATTGATTGCATTAATTATAAATAAGGAAATTTCAATGGCTTTAATTTTTGAAGAAAAGTAGTAGTGGTCTAAGATTAAAAAAATGACTGCTGATATATTTTATTATTAAATATCTTGAAAATTGTTTTCGTTGAATAAAGTATTTCAAATTATTTAAATTAGCATTGTTCGTGTTAAAAAAAGCCATACAGATACAAGATTATTATTCCATTAAATTTTCTCTCAGTTGTTTCATTCATTCATTCAAAGGTAGTCAATTTTACCATTTTTTATTTCCATCATAGTAGTATATGTACTAGAGATCCCAGATGCATTGAATGCGAAGGGAAATCATTGGTCAAGGGGTTGTCCAAAACCTATGGAAACTCCTGCAATTTGCTGACATTGCAAGGGCAATCACACAGCCAATTATTCAGGCTGCCTCCCCCCAAACCCCCTAAACTGGAAATTTTTCGTAATAGCACCTTCTAACGTAGGGTCTAATCCAGTAGCACTTGCAAAAGTCAATGAAACCCCAAAATCTGATTTCAACCTAAAGCCAGTAACCCAGGTTGTGCCCAGACCAGTGAAACTATCTCATAAAATGCCATCAAGTCAAGAAGAATTCTCCAAGAAAATGTCAACCATGATGACCTCCATGAGGTCCTCTTTCTTCAACCAAATGGCTAACTTCCACCAAAGCCAAATCAGCAAACACATTCAATAATCAACGCCACAATTGTTTAACTGTTGTCAGCTGGAACGCTGAGGGCATTAAGCCCAAATATAACCAATTTAAATACTTCGCCCAAGAATGGAAACCAGATGTCATTGCAATCCAGGAAACTCACCTAAACTCTGGAGATAAACTTAAATTAGTTAATTACACAACGTATAGAACTGACAAACTCACTCACCGTGGTGGTGGAACTGCTTTATTAATTAGAAATTCAATCGATCACTATCAAAATCCTATCGCTTCTGACTCTTTTGAAAATCCCACCATTGCCATAATCCTTCCGAACTCTCAACAAATTACTGTCTCCAGCATTTATAGGCCTCCTCGCGGTTTCATTTCTAAAGATGAACAGAATAGAATTTATAGTTCAAATAAAAATTGCATTGAAGTTGGTGATTTCAATGCTAAGCACAGAGCCTGGAGTTTGAGAAGACGAAATCAAAATAGAAACATCATCAACGACTACATCTGTAACAATAACCTTATTCTTCTTGCTCCTCCCGAGTCCACCCACTTCCCGCATAATAGCAACAATCCAAAAACGCTTGACTTTGGTGTACTCAAGAACTACTCCTCGGGTGATGCAACTTCCTTAAATGAACTCTGCAGCAATCATAATCCGGTATGCTTTGAAATCGACATAAATGCAAGATTTCCTGCCATCACCAAAACTTTGAAAACAACCAACTGGATGAAATTTTATGACATTGTCAAAGGGGCAATTCCAGACAACCTCAGTATCGATTCAACTAAGGATTTCGGCGAGGTCATCAACAAAATTACGTCTGTAATTCTTACAGCTATAAACCAATTTTCTAAAGCAAAAATTATCAACTGCCCGCACAACAACTTGCCTTCTCGCATTACAAATAAAATCACCTTCAGAAATCAAATCAAAAAGAGATGGCAAATTACCTATGAACCCAGATTTAAAAGAAAATCCACCCAGCTCGCCAATGAAATCAAAGCTGACATGAAACAATTTGATCAAGACTCTTAGACCGAATGGCCTTTTAGCCTCAATCAGGAAGACCTATCTATCTACAACGCAACTCGGAAATTCTATAGGAAGTTTCAAAAAATCCCTCCTATTCTTGATACGGATGGGCTCAAGTACATCCCCCCCCTCGGAAAAGCGAACGCATTTAAGTACTCTCTTGAAAATTCCTTCCAGGCAAACCCTAAGCCATATGACAATAGACACATCTACGAAGTTAATAAAGCAGTTCAGCATTTCCTCAATAGCATGAGAAATAACAATAATATCAAGCTTATCACTCCCCTCGAAATTCAAGCTATCAGAAAGATCAATCTAAAATACTGCTGGACCAGATGGTATACAAATAAAGCACTCAAGATGATTCCTCCAAATATGCTCACTTGTATCTTCAAGGTATTTAACAAATGTCTGTTTCACCCCTATTTCTCTCCATCATGGGAGATTGTACATGTGCTCATGTTTCCAAAGCCTAGACAAAACCAGAAACTACCAGGAAATTATAGACCAATGAGCCTATTGAGTAATTTTGGAAAGATCTATGTAAAAGTCATTCTAGCCTGACTAAAAGCACACTGCTCTGATCTACAAATCATTCCTGATGAGCAATATGGCTTCCGCCCCAACCACGGCTGTGTGCATCAGCTTCTTCGTCTTACCAAATTAATCACTCATGGATTCAACAACAAACTCTATACTGGTGGAGTTTTCCTCGATGTGCACAAGGCATTTGACAGAATATAGCATAATGGCCTAATTTACAAACTGATTGCAAATAAATTACCTCATTATCTGATTGGCATCATAATTCTTTTCCTGCGCAATAGAAAATTTAAAGTTAAATTAAAGAGTACCCTTTCTGAAACAGGCCGTATTGAAGCTGGCACGCCACAAGGAAGTATTATAAGGCCCCTTCTCTATACTTTTTACACTGCAGACTTTCCTATGAACAACCACATCATAAATTTCTTCTTACGCTATGACATGTTTCCATTAACGCCGACAAAGCTCACGCTGTAATGTTCCGTAAAGGACATCCTAGGAATAATCTACAATCTCTCACATTTGTCGAAGAAGAGCTGTCTTGGGACAAGGAGGTTAATTACCTTGTTTTAATCTGAGACTCCAAGCTTACTTTCCGCAGCCACATTAAATATAAAACAGATAAATTCTGGGCGATTTCCCTCAACAAGGTACTTCTGTTTAAGCAGATTCTTCGTCCTATCCTTACTTATGCATCGCAAATCTGGGGTCTTGCTGCCAAAACTCATCTCAAAGAAGTGCAAATTATGCGAAATAAGATCTTGCGAATTATGGCCAATGCTCCTTGGTATATACGAAATGATGTTATACACAAAGGCCTCAAGCTGGAATCAACACAAATCATATCCAAGTTATCTCAGGGAAGTTCTTCCAGCAAATCACCAGAAATAGTAATCCAACGATTTTTGAACAATTGAATTTCACTAACAATAAAGGAAAATATCCATTCTCATATGCTACAACTAAATGGACCCTCCCGCTCAAGCCTCCATAATGCTTTTTGCTCCCATTTTCCTCCCACTACTCTCATTCCAATTCATTTGCTCCATTTTTTTCTGATTCGCTTTTAGCTATTTTTTTGTTTGTTTGTTTTGTGTTTGTGTCTCCTCTGAATCACCTCCAAAGGTACAAGTACATATAGTTTTTTCATTTCTGTTACACTCACTCCGAGTAAAAGTGCCTCGGCACTAACACTCTAATAACATCTAATGTCAGTCAGTCAGTTTAATTATAAATAATGAAACTTAGAGGCATGAGATACTTGAAAATACCACCTCTTTATGTACTCTTACAATGAGTCTGTTTAGTTATTATCACACCCTTTATAATGTCAAATTATGTTTTGACAAATTCCATTTATTTATTTTATTTTATGCTTGCCCTAGGTGCTAAGTTCATTCAATTAATATCCATCTATTGGTTTTTTTATAATACATTCTAATATCGAATATTTTTATACTTTATATAACAATTAACTCTGGTTTCTAGGCAGTATTTGTTAGAAACGTTATAATTGTAATTTAATATGCTTGTTCAACAAAATTAACATTGTTTTAAATATTTTGTATTTATTATAGCATCTTGTTTCATAACCATATAATGGTATTTAATTTTTTGTGGGAGGGAGTTGGAAAAATTATGCAGAATTAACTTTACAAATGAACTTCACTTTCAGAAGAATTAATGTGTATTTATTAAAAACTGTTGAAGTTTTAAAATATTCAGAAAGAGATAGTATGATAGTAACTAGAGTAATAAATATAATTACTTGCAGAGTTTAAGAAAATTACAAGTGAATTAATTACCTATATTCTATCAATTTTAGTATCGTAAATAATAATGAATGTGAATTCATTAAAAATTAATTTATTGTTGAAGTTTAAACATATTCCGAAAAAAGTAGTATAGTGATAACACTTCAAAAAAAATTCTAGGTTAAAAAAATTCACGAATGAATTTTCTTTATGGAAATTACATTTTATTAGTTTTTAAATCTTGAACAAGAATGAATGTGTATTTATTAAAATTGGTAATTTCGCTCACAATTTTAGTGACTTCATTCTCAAGATCGTTTGAATTTAAAATTTTTGGGAACATAGTTTTAACATTTTCATTCAAATGATTTTTAAAATTGTCCCAATTCGTCGAGACTTTTTGCTTTTTTACAATGAGAGGTACAATATTGAAATCAAAGTTCAAAATATTTTGAAAGAAATAGAATAATATTAACTAAAACAATAAATTTAATTTCCTGCTGAGTGTAAAAAAATCACAATTGAATTTCTTTTATGGAAGTTACTTTTTATCACTTTTTTATGTCTTGAATAATATTGAATGTGGATTTATGAAAAATTAATTTATCGTTGAAGTTTTAACATATCCTGAAAGAGTAGTAAAAATAAGTAAAATAAATCAATAAAAATTATTTTCCTATTGGTTTAAAAAAATTATGATCTGAAAGAACTTTTCTTCAAAAAAGGCCAAATTAAATTATTAATATGAAAAAAACTATAGTCCTCTTAAATTATAAATCAAACAGGTTAAAAAGTATTGGTACCCTAGGAAACACGCAAATCAATTTTTGAATATTTTGAATGATATTCCAAATTTACATTTTTAATTTCTATATTAAAGAAAAGCAATTTAGTGAGAGATTTAAAATAATTATATAAACAATAATAAATGGCATTATTATTAGAACAATAACATTTTTAAATTAACAATATATAAAAAAATTAGCCATTCATAAATTTAATAATCGTAGACAAACGAGTTGAAAATCCAATAAATACATAATTATTGTTTACATCGTTGTCATTACGATAGGAAACGGCTTCGTATCCTCTCGCGTCATAGGTGACGTAGTCCGGTTATTTCCGTTGTAACACTTGGTGGCGCACTGTCTATGTGAAGCACAATGTTAAAAAGTTTGCCATTAGGGTCTATGGGAGTGAGACCTCTCATTCTACTTCTCTGTGAATGAGGGACAGTTGAAAGTAAACTTGGTGGTCCCTAAATAAAATTGTTTACTCAGAGTGACGAAGCCAGTCATAGCCTAACAAAATTTTTAAGCTCAATTGATGTGGGTTGTTTTATAATTGTACCCAGATCTGAATGCCCAATCAAAGTTGTAGTATGGGGACTTCCGCGTGACCTAAACGTTGTTGTTCTAAAAAAAGCAGTAGTTGAGAAATATGAATTTGTTGTAGATAACGTTGTACAACTAACCCGACTTAAAAATAAAGAGTCATTAGAGTTAATCCAAGCAACATTGCCAAATATAGAAGTAAATAAGGGCATCTGGAAAATTACCTCCGTGCTCTATCTAAATTCCTTTAATTGCAATTACTGGCATCATTCAACGGCAACTTGTGGCCTTATTGATGGATGGTCTTACGCATAAACCAAGAGGCATAAAATGCGGTGGGCAGCATGCCAAAGATGAATGCACTAAACCTCCTGAAACCGTCACATGCATTAATTGCAAACAAGAAGGGCATGTTGCATTGCATAGAGCATGTCCAATATTCACCAAATCGAGTAAAAAAAGCTTCTATTAATGAGTGGAAACAAATTACCTCTCGATAAACCGACCCTAGCATTTCCTATGCTAGTCACTTTAATAAAAAAAGATTACAGGCCAATATATCTCCTGAAAGCCAAATTGACATGGATAGGGTAAAAGAGGCTGCCACCGCCATCTAAATTCCTGAAGAGGAAGCTAACGAACTAAAAGATATTCTCTATGTGTTAAGTGAAACCAAAAGATTATTTGCCGGTTCAGATATTAAATGGCTAGCCTCACAATTAAGAGGAGAAAATGATGATGTAGATAAAATCCATCTTCTAATTAAACACTTTCCCACATTCTCTCCTCCTTAAACTGTTAAATGGATGTGCAGTCTGGTCTTTATATTTTCTTTTCGAATGCGGATGGTCTTACGCATAAAATTCATGATCACGTATCATTGTTGACGAGAAAAAACCAGATCTTCTTCTTCAAGAAACCAAAATTAAGAATAGTTTCTCCACATATCTCCCTAACTATACTTTCTACCTTCAAGACGGACCACAGTCCCCACTCTCTGGTGGGAGTGAGATTTTTGTCAAAAGTAACCTCAATTATGTTGAATTATTTATCCCGAACTTCAACTATGTCTCTAACACGATTGCAAAAATTTCATTGGCTAATCAGCCACCAATTGTAATTTATGAACTCTGTCAGGTAAACAGCAGATTTTTGGATGACCTTGACAAAATTCTGAATCTCAATGATAATGTAATTATGCGACTTCTGTTGGGAAATTCTGCATTTTAAGCTAAGAAGCTTGCATCTATTCTAAATTGTCTCTCGTACCTTTATTCTAAGATTTGAAGCATTCTTTCTTTAAACTAATCACTTCACTTGACATCCATTTTTAGCAGCTATTGAATCGGAATCGTATGACGTTGTCTATCCGATTCCCGCAGCTGATATGTAGATGATTATTAGAGTATATATACTTGTCTCTACTATGTCATTTAGAGGGGAAGGAGAGAGACCTACGGTTCTCTAAGCATTCTCTCCTTGGAGAGACTTCAGTTGTAAGCTGTTGCTTTACTATAAGATGTGATATGTAAATATGTTCTTAAATGTGGTCGTCTAATAAATGTCTATTTTAAATCATAGGATTCGTCATTTCTAAAAATGCTCCATCTCATAGAAACTCCACTGCATGCAATAAGCCAGGAAGCTTTTAGCTTATCCAGCAGCTCTTCATAACTAGTATTACTCAAGCTGCCTGTCTCTACTTTACGAGACTAACAAGTGATATTGGCAAACACGCTTCCTCTGCATAACATGCCCATCATACCAGCTGGAATTGTAAGCGCATAAATGGAGCATGTAAAGCCATATATAAATATGCGCACTGTAAAAATCTCGAAATATTGATCCATCTAACCACCACTATACATGGACCTAATTCGGCCACAACTTCAGAACTAGCGTTAGCATAATATTTCGCCTATAGGTATAAAATCGAATCTATTGCTGATCTTGCATCGGATCATAATACGGTAATATTGAACTTTGATTTCACTATTGTACCTCTCATTGTAAAAAAGCAAAAAGTCTCGACGAATTGGGACAATTTTAAAAATCATTTGAATGAAAATGTTAAAACTATATTCCCAAAAATTTTAAATTCAAACGATCTTGAGAATGAAGTCACTAAAATTGTGAGCGACATTACCAATGCTTACAATAATGGCTCTAGGCCGTTAAAATATCACGAGAAACTTTTCCTGACCCTCATTTAAGAGAACTAAAAACGAAACGAAATAGATCGAAGAAGGTCTGGCAAAAATTCGGAGATCCTACCTCAAAAAATTTATTTAATCGTGCACAGGCCAGGTTTAGAAATGCAATGTCCGAATTCAATCAAAGTATGTACATTAACCAAAAGGAGAAGTTAAGCATATATGATGGTACCCTCTAGCGTCGTACTAAGAGGATGAAATCTAAGAGATTTGAAATTCCTCAATTAAAAAACACAGGAACCAATTTGTTTTCGCACACGAACTTGGAAAAAGAGGATATTATTGCTGATCATCTAGAGAGTCAATTCACCCCCAATGATTTTGGTGACCCAAATACCGAGAGATCAGTTGAAAAATCCGTCAGAGAGTTTAAAAATTAAATCCGCACTTCAAAGTTCAAAAAGGTACAACCTTCTGAGATTATTTGCTTTAGGAAACACATTAAAATCAACAAAACACCTGGAATTGACTCCATTACAAATAAGATGCTAAAAAATTTACCTCTGAAAATTATCCTAAAACTGACTGAAATTTTTAATAACTTCCTCAAATTCAGACTCTTTCCTAATTGCTGGCAAACGGGTAGAGTTCTGCCAGTTTTGAAGCCGGGAAAGGATCCGACTCACCCTGTTAGTTATCGACCAATTTCGCTGTTACCAACTCTTAGTAAGATAGGCGAGAAATTAATTCTAAATAGGTATCTAACACATGCCACAAAACTCAGGCTTCCCATGCCTCAGCAATTTGGGTTTACTCCACAACTTCCCACGACCCATCAGTTCCTTAGAGTTGTAGAGCATATCAATGAAGGGAAGAATTCCAATTTGGCTACTGCTGCCATATTCTTATATACTGCAAAAGACTTCTATAAAGTGTGGATCGAAGGTCTGAGTCACAAATTAATTGCTTACAAATTCCCTCAACACATTGTTGAGATAATACAATCATAACTTACGAATAGGTGTTTCACTATTCTTGTTAAAAACTCAAACTCTACTCCAAGAAAACTTCAGGTTAGCGTATCCCAAGGGAGAATTCTAGCCTCTATAATTTTTGTTTTGTTCATGAATGACATCCGAAAGGTCAGGAATATTATGCTCAGTCATTACGCTGATGATACGGCCATACTCTCGCAAGGTAAATCTTTGATAAAGATTTTGTTTCCCTTCAAAACTACCTTAAAAATCTAAAAGCCTGGATTGTGAGATGGAAAATTAAACTAAATGTTGACAAGGCAGAATCAATTCTCTTTAACAAAAAGAATGACGACTGGCCAAAAGTGAAGGTCTATGACACCCCAATCGAATGGAAAAAAGGAGTGAAATACTTGGGGTTATTCTGGTTAAGCAACTGAACTTCCGAGACCATACTAGAAATATCAAGGGAAAATATAACAAAGCATTCCGTGCCCAATACTCTTTAATCCGTAGGAACTCTAGTCTTAATCTCAACAACAAGGTACTGATCTATTTAGCGTATCTCAGACCAATTCTCACTTACGCGAGTCCCATTTGGGCCTGCACTGCTGAAAGTAACTTATGGAGCATACAGGTGCTTGAAAACAAAACCCTGAGCATGATTGCAAACGCCAGATGGTACCATCGAAATAATGATGTACGATATGTATTAAATGTTCCATCACTTCAGCAGTTCATTCAAAAACTTGCTAGGAAATTTTATGGAAAACTGCCGGATAACAATAACCTCGAAATATTCAAAAGTCCTGTTTATGATCATAATGATCAACAGAATCCTAAGAGACCAAGAATGACTATCTCACTCTGAGTTTCCCCCTGCACTGTTGTGCATTCCATTCTTTAACCTTTTTCTGCCAAAGATAATTTTTCACAATTTTGTTATCTCCTAGTACATTAAAAAAGACTTTTAAAATTATTTTTAAGAAACTACATTTGTATTTATGTAGTTTGTAACTTTTTATTGATTTCATTTATTCCTAACTTTCATTTTCCTTACACTGGTTTCAGGTACTGCATTTAGTGTAGTATATTAAAAAGGCTTATATGCCAGAGCAGCATTCAGTTCGTGCTAAAGAGAAGGAAAATCCACGGCGACAAGTTGTTTCTCTAAAGGGTCTTAGCGTCCTCTGTGTGTGGTCGATTTTCAATTTCCCTTTTCTAATATAAAACCAAAATCGAGTCTATATTACTACCGGGATTTCATGCCATCATTTTAGTGAATGGTATTTTTATAGCTAAATTTTTTATTGTTTAAAATTGTTCAAGTGATTTCATTTAGTATGCATTTAATGATGGAATTTTGTACGTTATGAAGAAACTAATGGTCGATCTTCGAAACTCCGGAAGCATTATTGAACATTCTTCGAGATGAAAACAAGCAAGCTCTTTTTTTATGTTTCTAAACTTATATCTTAGAAGAATAGGACTTTTAAAAAGAGATAAAGACACTATTCTGCTTATTTCAGTGATATCTGAATAGTCTTTTCCCATAATTCACTGCAGACCGACTATAATAAGTGGTTTGCAATATACGCGACCTTAATATACTAGAATTACTTTTAGGTCTGGTGCACACAATCGATTTTTAATCGTGCCACGTCGTTCCGGTGTTGTAGCAGTTCCACACACACTCTAAATTGACGCTAGGAAGCTGTAACCAATTCCATAGCACTTTTCATTACAATCCCAATACCCACTTCCTCTTATCATTTATTTACACTAGTAATTGGTTTTCTATCTTTGGTTCAACCAGTTAAAAAGCTGGCAACCAGTCTTCTTGTTCACTTCAGTTCTAAACAGAAATAAGGTACAATTCTATGAATGGAACGTCAGACAAAATCCTTCCCAATCCTAAGAATGTATGTTAACGCTAACGAAACAGCGCCAGCGTCCAGGCTTGGAGATGATTTAGGGCTGTGCTAAAGGAAATGTAACAAGATTCCTTCTACAAGCTGAGGTTTACGATAGTTTATGAGCGTTAAAACTCTGTTATGGGCCATTGACCAGGGAGTTTAAATCAGAAAGTTTTTATGTCTAAGGATTTATTGTTTTAATCAATTCATTTATGGTGTAGTTTGACTGTCCTAACTCTCAAACCCCGTACAAGTGAGATTCGGCTGATAGATGGAAGTGAATTGGAGATATTTTTTCAGCTTTTCTTAAATTGTTCGTAAACGACCCATTCAGACCTAAAACGGAGAACGTGAATATTATAGAAAACAAAATTCTGCGTAGAATGAATATTAATTAAGCGTATTTTGCTGCAGTAGTGTGAGTGCAGAAAATGAACAGCAGCTCTGATCAGTGTTGGATTATTTTACAATCTTCGAAAAATATCGCATTCTTTCCGAAGATGACGCGTATAAGTTCTCTAAAGAAAGATTGTAAGCAAAAATATTTATTTTTATATGCATATATGTATATTAGTGTGCCAATATCAAACCCCTAGTGTGTTGTGAAATTTCGGAGAGAGTGCGCCAGCAAAAGTGGCGTTATCTTTAACTGAACTCGGTTCAAAATTATGAGATCCATACCAAATAGCTTTTATATAATTTTACATAACTTCAATGCGGGGTATTATCCTAGCAAAACTAAAGTAAAGCTGTATCAGAAAAATCGAATTTCCTACTAATTTTTTTTAATTGAAGTGAAAGAAAGCTATGATCAGTGTCGTCTATTTCGTTTTAAAATATATTTTATATATACTGAGTACGCAAGTAAACTTTTCCCATTAATATCTCGGAAATTAAAATGGGTAGGGAAGCGAAGTTACTTGTTTACAACACCTACTTGCGTCCCATTTTAACATATGCCTGTCCTATCTGGGGTTATTCCGCTAAAACCAATATTAAAATCATTGACGATCAACGGAGGGTCGCAGGTTCGAAACCCGATTCCACTGAAGATCCGCCGTGTATGGGGCCTGTTGCACGCTAAATCATACGTAGTGGCCAAACGTCCTCCCGTTGGTGTGGCGCGGAAGTTTGGAGAGGGGGGTGCCAGCTCAGGTGTCGTCCTCGTCATCTGACCGCGGTTCAAAATTACGAGGTCCGTCCCTAAATAGCCCTAGTGTTGCTTCAAAACGGGACGTTAATATACCCTAACCCTAACCATTGACGATCAATATTACTCGGTACACGCAAGTACAGCACATTCTGTTCGATAAATACCGTTCATTGGCATTACGAATGTATATGTTATGAAGCGTAGTCTTGATTCTAGTTATTATACCTTTTATTTCACATAAAACTGATACATGTATGAAAACGAAAGAATAATTATTTAGAGGGATAACTTTTTCGCACCCATCTCCAGATTTCAAACGACTTTTGGGGATTGCGAGAAATTTTCGATACGTTTTTTAATTATTTCTAAATGGGTATTCACTCGTTTTAAGAACTAGCTGTAAAATGTTATTCTGTCACAAGACTGTTGTTACATTCTGTCAGAAGATATCTGGTTGAGACTCGCTGTATCTCCGCTCGAAGTGTAAGCCGTAACTCTAGTATAAGTGAATTGCTTTTATTTAATAATTGTTCATTTATTTTTTTCTTACACTAAATTTGCATAAACTCTTTAATTCAGTTTTAAAGATAATGCATGGATCAGCAGGCACCCGAATTATTACAGCCAAAAAATATTATTACAGCAGCATTTATTAAAAATATACAATGAACTGAAGCATGAAAATGAATACACAAATGATATGCAAAAACTACATTAAGAAAGACTTTCATACTTTTTTCACTTTTAAAATTATTCTCGTCATATCCTTCATTAAAAATTCAACAAACATAAGCTTTCACGCTCCCTTTCTTTGACTAATCACGGTTATGCTCATTTACCGTAATATCAGAATGATATTTTTACTTCTCAATAAAAAGAAATCGTGTTGATCTCATCGAAATTACTCTCCATTAAGTCTGGTCGCTCCGTGAATTCCCTCAAAAATAAAATCAACATTTCTAAAATAAAATATAAATGATATAAAATAATAGACAAGTAGAAGACAATTGATTAATAAAAGATTTAAAAATTAGGAACTAATTTTAAAACGAAGTAAATATTACTATATTGACGGGAAGGATCGAATGACCAATGAAATTGTTAGATTTTTCTCCGTTCTCAAAATAGAGTAGCGAATGGGAACTGAGAGTCTGATGCATTTATGGTTCCCTCTTGAAAATGCTTCGAAAAACAGCCTGTAAGACTTCCCGTCTGAAATTAATGCACCTCAAGGTGCAGTGTCGGTTCCGCAACTCGGATGTACCGTCAGCGCCACTAAACCTGAAGACAGCGCTATCTGGCGTGCAGTCAAAGTAAACTGTTGTTCAACCAGCGGGCATTCCGCGAAACAAGGCCATCAATGGAATGGTCTCGTACATTCAGGACAAAATTTAGCATGTTTCGTTGATTCACTAATTTAAAACATTTAAAAAAAACATTGATGGGAGTGTGGAGGTTCATCCGACGGAAAGAAACAGAACACATAATTATCTGAAACACATTTTCATGACAAGTAAATGTTCTACTCCATGATGGTCGCCACTAAATTTTTTACATCTTGCGAGATACTGAGGGTTCAAAAACAATATATATTTAAATTAAGATGAATAACGAACGTATAGAGTAATTTTTATTTGTCTCAATTTATAAAGTTTGTAAAATAAACACATTTTCTTAGATTAATTGTCCTCGTGTTATTTATCCTAGTTGAGAATTCATCACGAAAGACGCCAGCCTTATTTTGAATTTGATTTCGCCATTGCCATATTTTCATGACCTTGGCATTCGGGATATTATGACGACGAACCATGAAATTACTCAACAATTAATTTGTTTATATGTAAGCATTTGCTTTTTAAAATAACAGGTAAACAATAAGCTTATTTCAAGATTTGAATAAACATTTAGGAACTTCCTTAATCTCCATTTCTATGATAACTTTTCTTCACGAAACTTGTTTTAAAATGAAAAAATTAAAAAGAGAGAGGAAAATGTGAAAGAAAAACTAAAAAAAATATATCAGCTTATTATAATTTTCTTTTTTTTTTATCTCTGTCTTCAGTACATGAAAACTAACTTTGCAGCTGATTTCTGATACTTATTATGTCACGATTGGATCTTCTTTTTCGGAAGAACTAAAGCGTTAGCTTGCATAATAATTTTTTTTTAAATAAACAAATAGTTTCCAAACAGGGTATACTGTAAAGGTTTTGCCATTTTGAAGTATTCTGAAATAAATACTGAAATATTGAATAAAGATATTCTGATCATTCATAAATAATTTAAATGTTACTGAGCGAGAATCAAACTAATCAGTGTCTATCACTGCTCTGAATAATAAACATTAAATCACGATTTTGCTGTGGTACTGGAGAGAGTGCTTGTCGTAGTCAGCGCCATTTAACGTTGAGCAGAGGCATTCATTCTAAACATTATATATACATCATAAGTTGTGCGACGACTTCTTGTATTTTAAAATCAATGTAGTTCATTAGTTTTACAAATTTAACATCCCTTAATTATTCATAGCCCAATATCAATTGGAAATGATGATAATTAGTTGCCTTCCTTCACTATGGAGTGATTTTTTTTTTCTTTGGTATTAAATTTTGGTTTACAAATTATTGCCTGCATATTTATATTTTGAAACTTTTCGATTAGTTCTCATCTCTGAAAATACGTGAATTGTAATTTTTTAAATCTTAGAAATTATAAATTATTGTTGGATTACAATTTTTTTAATTGTTCAAATTTCAACATTGTCTGTAAAAAAATCGTTTACATATTACTGTTAGTTTATCAAAAGTATTTCTTGATTCTTTAAATCCCTTTCTCCTTCCAAAAGGACAAAAAGAAAATCACTATTCAGCCTTTTTGAAAAAATTACATTCTGTTCCTTTTGGCGAAAAGTCGTGCTTCACATTACATAAAATTATTTTCTCTCAGTAACGACTAGTGCCAGTCCTTTAGCTGGTTTTTGGTAACTACTTGTGTGCAGAAACTTTTCCCGTTCGCATATCGGTATTTCATAAGTTTTACGATGTTATGCTTTTGTTTCGAGCAGTAGAAATTCCCAATCAAATATTTTGTAATGTTGATATGCATTAAATTTTTTTTTTTAGAGAATAATGGATCTAGTGGAGGGGTGGCTTAAAGACAAGCCCAAGACTCCAGAAGCCTCAGAAAATAGCTTTTTTTTTAATATTGTGACACACTCATTTATTCTTCAAGCTGCCCAATTGGATTCTCAGCTAACTTGATGTTTCTTGTTTAATGAATTCCAAATGACAGGATTTTTAAACTCCTAAAGTTCAGTAGGAACCTGAATCTACAAGTACAAAATATTTTCCACGAAGCTGTCACATCAGTAATCAGAGGGAATAATAATATTTTGTTTTATATTTAGACGACCCCTAAAAATAACGGAAGTGACGGTATTCAAGCCACTTCTAAATTTTGCTGTGTATATGTTACCGCTAAAACTCGAAAGCCGTTAATGTGCACATTACCTAGCTAATCTGCAGCTTAACTGATTTGCTCCGTTAACGTGCGGAATCAAGAATTTTCCGCGTTTTACCTAGGCAATGTGCACACTAACGGCTTCCGTATCTTTAAAGTTCAAAAGTTTATTTCTCTCATTTCCTTTTCCTACACCTTCCCCCTTTCCCACCACTTTTAGTTATAGTTTTTTAATTGATTGATGATTGATCCTATCAACTAATTTGTCGATTGTTTGATTGTATTAAATTGATTCTTTAGATATCGAGAAATAAATATATAACATTATGTTAATTTAAATGTACAGGAACGTTGCTGTTGTTCCAGCAAAGATCTTATTTTCACTTTAACGAGTGCCTAGTAGGTAATGTGCAGAATATCTAGGTAATTTTCAGATTAACTAGGTAATTTCAAAAATGAAACAATTTTCGGCACTTTAACGGAGCAAATCAGTTAATCTGCAGATTAGCTAGGTAATATGCACATTAACTGATTTCTGCACATTAGCGGTAACATATATACGAAATTAATTAACAGAAATGGTTGAATTCTATTTAAATCGTTGTTTCAATTTCAAAACAGCGATACCTCGGTTTTTGACGGCAATCCTTTCGAAAACAATCGGCGAAATCTGAAACCGACGAGAACAGAGACAATTATTTCCATACGAATGAATGTAAATTCATTTAATTCATTCAAGACACTCCAAAACATTTACCAGAAACCAATTTTATGGAGAATAAATATAGTGTTTAATACTAAACGCAATAAGAAGTTAATATAAAATGAACATAAAAGACTGCTGCTAATAATAAATGAACTTCTAATATGGCATTTATATTTTTATGCCTTTATGAGAACCCTTCCTGGCATATGGAAAACAGTTCATTTAAACTCTTGGTAAAATAATCATATAAAAGGCAGTAAAAAAATATATCATGGCGACACACGCCGGGAGCAGGAACACATCCATATGTCAACAAGCAACTGCAACAGAGCAATATTGCCAACGCAGAAAAGATAAATATCTGTTACCAGATATAACACAGTAATTGTGACAACACAATCAATAAACTCAATACGCTATTTGGGGGAGAGAGGTAAATATATTAAAGTTTGGAATGGAATCCCCCTTCATGAGTGCTTTATGTTTCAATTCAGTGTCTGGGAGTTGGAACTTATCGTCGATGGCGACTTTCCGTACATGCGTCCGATTTCAGCAATCTTAACCCTTTGAGTACGACTGCCTCGCGGACGTGCCAGCTACTTGCTACATTCTCCGCCGACTGTTACACCAGTGATGATTGTGTATTACGGAGCACACGAACTCAGTGGTTCACAATCTCCGGCACATGATATTTGTCACCAATACCCCTGGCTAAAAGGATGAGTTTAACTGGATTGGGTGGTTACTGGTACCTGGAATAAATTATTATTAGTGCTGTAGGGGAAAAAGTTATTATTAGTTACGCCCGATTAAATGTCTCATTTATACGCTTTCATTCACTTCATGCATTCAACCTTTCACTCTCACATGCACACAATAAAAAAAGAAAACAATATTTAAGGAATGATAAGGGTGTTTACGAAAATGTATGTAAATATTATGGACATTAAACATAACCATTGATAAAAGTAAATCTCGTTATCAGCTTTCTTTGAAACAGGTTAGGTAAAACACAATTCTCGCCTTCTTCCCTTTCCCAGAAGAAAAGTTCTTTCAGATCATAATTTTTTTTAAACTGAAGGAAATTAATTTTTGTTGAATATTTTAATATTATATTATCTATTTCAAAATATTCACTTCAACAATAAATTAGTTTTAAAGAAGTTCAAAATCATTTTTATTAAGGATACAAAAATTGATAAATTTAATTACCATACAGAAAAAATTCGTTTGTGAGTTTTTTAAACTCTGTAGGAAATTAATTTTTGTTGATTAAGTTATAATTGCTTTATCTCAATCAGAATATTTAAAACAACAAGTATTTTTTAATGAATGCACATTCATTTTTATTCCAGTTACTAAAATTGATGGAATGTAATTTCCTTTCAGAAAATTTATTTGTGAAGTTAATTTTCTGAATTTTTTCAACCCAAACAAAAAATTATATACCGTTTTTTTTTCTTTGTTTTTCGACCAAGATGCTGTAACAAATACCAAATACACAAAATAATCTCAAATTATTTTATTGAACAAACATTATTAATTACAAAACATTGCAGAAACATAAAATTTCTAAAGAACACTGCCCAGAAACCAGAGTGGTTTGTTATATATAGTATAAAAAATCAATATTAGAGGGTGTAATAAACAACCAAGAACTGGATATAATGGAAATATCCTTCAAACACAAACTTTGCACATTATGCCCAGCATAGAAAAATTTTCAATTATGAAATTATAATTTCTAATTAAATAGTATATGAAGAATTTTTCTTTTTTAGAAAAATATTTTCAGGCTTTAACATAAAGAAGTTATCAAAAAATATCATAAAAATAAAAAAATTACAAATGCAAAACATATTTAAACTTCTTGTTAGAATTTATTGTTCATAATTTTGATATGGAGTTTAATCATTATTCAAACAAAAGGAGAAATAAAAAAAACTTGTCTCCTTCATATATATGTTTTCTAGGTGATTATTAATAAACTCTGGTGACTTTGCTTGAAACACTGAATTTTGTACTTATATCATCTCTTCATAAAAATGAATTAAAATTATACAAAAAACACATACTATTCATATAAATTGACAAAATATTATAAAATATTGTGTTGACCATTTCAAGCCAGATTTACTAATATCATATTATTTAAAAAGTATTAAAAATAGCTATGATATTCTAGATTTGAGGAATTGTTTATAAGGAACATTTTTTACATTCAACACATTAATGAGATAAAATTTTTTCAGTAAAATAACCTCAAATAAAAGATAAATAATTTTCTTCAGTCTCCAAAACTTATAACACCCAATAATTTTTATTCTCTCTCTTAAAGGAACTGAAGTTAGCTAAGGTACACGCACATCAATTTGGCATTTTTTCAAGATTATATTTTTTAGCCTTTTATAGAAAAATAAAGGAATGGAATTTTTTCAATATAATATTAATAGCATTAAGAGTGTAATAAATTAGAAACCGACTCATTGTAAGAGTACACAAAGGATCAAAATTTATTTCGTCAATCACTTTCAGCCATTGAAAATTAATTTTCTTATATGAGCTGTGTTAATTAAAACAGATCAAAATATTGTGATAACTTTACTAAACTAGTATCAGATAAAATGCTTATCAAATAAATTTCCTTCATTTTATTGACAAAAATGAGCATGAATATTTTATTTTGCATCTGGAAAATGTATGTTAACAATAATACTAACAAAATAATAAGAATTTTCTTGAAATGGAATTGAAATTGGTGAACTTTTACTCTTCGGTGCCCACTTGCTTCTAGCCAGTTTTTCTTGTGCAATTTCATTTGCTGTCGCCAAACACTGTTTTGGACGCGCAGTGCGCTTTTCACTGCTCTACTGCGCATGCTTTATTTGAAAAGGAGAGATTGAGCACGCAATGCATTCGGCATTTCAAGCGTGTATCGGGCAATTTTGTTTACTTACAAAACATCTGTGGCTTCGCTTTCTGCAAAGCGGGACACTAGTAGCTTCGCTTATTTATTGAGAAACGAAAACACAGAATAACATACAGAATTCTGAACCTAAAGTGAATGAAAATGTTCAGAAACGAGAAAAGTGTACTTAAAACTTCACACACCTATTTTAATTGCCCAGTTGCTGTTTACACTTAGGACACTGGTAGACGCTTGCTATCAATCCCTGATCCACACACCACTGGAAAACAACCTTAGCTTCCGCTGTCTGAAGCTGATCGCAGGTCGAAAGGGAACAAATGCCATAATTAACAACAGCTGTAAGAAGCGCACGTAACGAAATGATAAAATCGGACAAAAATAAAACCGACAAAACAAATTCGATTGAATCGACCAATCACATGAAACAGATCAACGGAATAAACCAATCAAAACGAATCGTAATACCACGCCATGCGCAAAACACCGATGAAAAGATCAATTTCGACGCATGCGCACATCTCACTCGTTAAAATCATCATTGCGCAACCAAAACAAATGTTTTCTCCACTCCATTCTTGGCAGCAAAGAGTTGGCGATCCTTAGAGGAACGAAGTAAGTGGGCACAGTAGAGTAAAAGTTAACCTTAAAATTTGTATAAAGATGCTATACTAAGACATTGAGCAATTTCTAAAATACTAGTAGCAGTGTGTAATAACAAGTATAAACATTAACTAGATAAGAGATTCTTATTCAGTTCATTTTGTTCTTTTTCACAGTAGGCATTTGTAAAAAAAACATGTTTTGGATATAACTACACATATTCCATACACATCTCAATATTATTTCAACTTAGAGCGAAAATAACATCAACAATTTTCATACTATATAAACACACCCAAAATTTACTGCTCAAAATCAAAATAAGCTAAAAATTATACAAAATTTTATCCTTTAATATCTACAATACAATTATAAATGAATTATTTATAATTTTCAGCGAATTTCAATATTAAATTACTAATGAAAGAATTTTAACTTACAAATTAAGTTCACAGTTAGCAATGCATAGCAATGGTAATTATAATAATAAGTTTTTCTGTCAATAATTAGACAGTTCAATTGATATCTTTTAGGATTATTTTAATTACCAAGTCATATTATGTAGCAATAAATCTATCAAAATACAGTACTACAAGAATTTTTAAGGATTCATACATATTTTGTCAGATTATTCCGCATGATAAGCATCTTAAAAAGCTTCAGCAATTGCACAAAAATAAGAAAAAATTAATTATTTTATATACAAAGCGAAAATAAGTCTTTTATATCTTAGAAATTTTTGATTTATTTAAATAACATTTGATAAATGTTTTGAAAGACTCCGTTTGATGTCCAGCATCATCTTTGTCAGTTTCAAGATTTTGAAACTTATTAACAAAAACCGAAGGATTAGTTTTATTATTCTCTAATTGAGGAATAGATTTGGCAGTTAGCCTCTTTGAAGAAAATTCGAAAGGTTTCTCATTTTGGTTTCTAGGAGTTTTGGAAGATTGGGTTGAGTTAGATGTTTCATCAGAAAATGAGGATAACGGTGTTTTAAATTGCTTTTTAGAAGGAGTGACTTTATGATGTGCACAGTTAACTACTGGACAACAAAGTTTACTGACCTCAGATTCCAGGGAATTCGGTTCCTTTTGCCAATGAGTGATATTTTGGATAAGTCTAGCGTGGGTGGCAGGGTCTCGTGCATAAGATCAATCTCAAGAGGAGATGCGTTAGTAACATTGTTGGTCAACTCTGATGAGATTAGTTTGCCTACGCAGTTTTGCGCAAATTTCAACATCATCAGTAATCTCCGTTGTGGGCGCTTCCACATCCATACGGTCTCCCCAACTTGTACTCTCGTGTGCCATCATTTTCCGATACGTCCTCTCTCTATCATGGCTGAGAATGATCATCACAAGAAAATTTAACTAATATTACAGCTTTCCTTGGGTGCCAGCACAATATGCGCTTCTACTCAGTCTGAGTGCTTATAAGTTAAGAACGGGAACAAAAATGGGGCAATGCTACAAAGCGAAAGAGATTTGGCAATGTCAGACAGGGGAAATAGAATCTACGAGTTTCAAAGAATTCAGTTTCTAAGTTTGAAGAGTCACCAAAAGGGGATCAGTTTGAGAGTCTAGAAGTTAAGGAGGCTTCAATGGGAGAGACCAGTTCGTAGTTGAATATGGATAGATATATTTCCCATTATTGTGAGCGTATTCGATTTGACTATTTATAAGCTGATTTTTGTGTTCCGCAATTTGGAGAAAGAATTTTCTTGATAGCTTCTTGATGTGGTCTTCTATACTTTCAGTATGTAGATCGTTATGGATGATTTCGTTCCCCACGAACCAGGGAGCATTGTCATAATTCAGAGTATTTTATTTTTCAGGGTTTGGATTTTCTTGCGGTGAGTTTTAGCCGTTAATCTCCAAATCTGAGCAGAATAGGCCTCAGAACTTGTTTAAAAATAAGCACTTTTTTGTTAAGTGAGAGAGAAGAGTGGCGCCCTATGAGTGAATTATTCGAAGAACTTTGTTCCAGAATTTATCATTATTATATTTAGCGTGTCGTCTAAAAGTTAGTTTGCTGTCGAAAATTAAGCCAAAATATTTAACTTGATTTTCCCAAGAGAGTTCATTGTCACAGAAAGTGAGGGGCTTGAGAACTTTATTACAGCGGCCTTTGCGGAACATTATGGCTTTCATTTTTTCAGTGTTTATTGCTACTCTCCAGTTGGTGCATCAATTTTCAATTCTGCGAAGTTGAACTTGAAGTGTCTGGATTCAGAATTTAATGTTGCTTTTCTGCGTGAGGATGGCGGAGTCGTCTGCGAAAAGGCAGTTGAAAATAAACAAAATAGTACCTTGTTGTCGATGGTCAGAATAGTTTCTTCATATTAGCGAATATTGGGTGCGAAGGGTTTTATTAAATTTTTCTCTGGCATAATCAGTGCGATATTTTAAAAAGAGGTTTTTTTTTGTCTAAGATAACTCTGAGGTATTTAATCTCATTTTTCCAATTAGCTAGTGTATCTTAATATTAATTTTGGATTTCCGCGGAAATTTGGGCGAATATGTATTATAAATAACCACACAAAGTTTCAATTTGTGCTTCTATACAGAGGATAAAATTTTTAATTACCTTTAGCATCGATATCATTGGTTGTTATTAATAAAGCCAAAGATGATATTTTTTAAAAAAACGGTGAAAGCATCTAACGTTAAAAAAGGAATGATTAGAAAAACAAAAGTGAATAAGAAGTGAATACAGTCTACAGATCAGAAAATGTCGTTTCTATTTGGACGATGCACCTCTACGTAGAATCTAGGATTGTCGTGCTTTGCTTCAAAATAGAACGCTGCTCTAGTGTCTTACATCAAATTATTTTTTATGGATTCAAACTGCACAGGATTAAAATTATTAATGAATGGGCTCCCCTTAAGTACACAGTATTGTCGCCAAGTTGAATTTTTTTCGCGCCAAATTGATTTCTTGCAAAATGTGATAGCGTTATTCATTTTGTTAGCAACCCTATAACGTTGCCAGAATTTGCATACGTCTCTCTCTTTCTTTTGCCTTCCGTCGTTTGCACACATAGAGGTTGCTTTTTTTAAACCCTAACCACGTTGCGAAAGGTTTTTTTCTCTCTTTTTTGGTTCATTGGAGTTCTTTCCTATATTCCTGTTATGTCTTGTTTCCTTGTTTTATTAGAGCTATTGCCGAATTGGGGGATACCCCACAAACTCGAGACTCCATGAAATGAAGTAAGTTCTTTTTTCCTACTTTTTCATAATTTTAATAAATTTTCCAATAATTTATTGCATTATTCCACTACCAAAATTTTTGTGCATTCCTGTGTTATTGCGATTTTCTATCGATAATAATTTTGCGAAATTTCATGAATTTTTGTCTATTTCTCGGTTTTAATTTTATTGTATACAGCGAAAAGGGGGTTGAAGGGACTTGCTTCCCCCACACACACTTCATTCATAAAAAATATATTATTCTCAGTATAAGCATTTCCTGTTTTCCGGCATTTTTTAAATATTATCTTAGCAATAACTTTATCATTCATTTTACCTAAATTCGTGTCAATTTTATGGCATTTTATCTACTTTTCACCACTCCTTCAATGGCGGTCATTAAAGTCGCCGCCATCTTGCAACCATTCAACATGGCGGGTGTTTGGTGACTTTTAGGATGGTTGGCGCGATTTTGCCTCTTTGGCGAGAAACCGCAAATAGGCGGCTTACCTATTAATGCTGCATATATAGAGACCGTGTTATTCTCGGTGATTCAAAAGGTTATATGTCGGAGTGGGAAATTTTTTTGCACTGAAAGGCCTCAATAAATTTAGGGAGTAGGGCAGAAGGCCGCAAGAGCAGAATTTTAAAGGTTATAGTTCTGAAATTATTATTATTTACAGACAAGTGTATTATTTCAATACAAATTGTAAATAACTGGTAAGGCCGCATAAGAGACTCAAACAGGCCGCTGCTCAACTAGCCGTTCTTTTGGTATATGTGTACTAATTCATATTGTGGGTTAAGGTTAGTGACGCCGCCACACATAACAGTAGCGAGATGTGCGTTACGGAGTTCCGCTCCCTACGAAGTTTATCAATGCACATTTACTTTTAATTTTAGATTGTTATTTACATTATATTAGTTATTAATTCGAGTTCAGAATTTGATTTAAAATGTAGGGTATTTTAAAAGATATAGTCTTACAAAAAGTGTTTTTTAAATTACGGAAATTTAAATAAGGCCAATTTTTAGATGTGCCGTTTTCTAAATTTCGCTTAATTTATCAAACTTTCGATTCATTAGTGAAGTAGAGTTTGTTCTCTGCAAAAACGTTTCCGATAATGCCGGAAACATTTTCTGGCTGGTATTCAGGAGGAATTTTTGGTCATGACCAGGTATCGAAAGAATCGTTATCGTGAAACTTATCTCCTTTGTGAATGTCAGTGAATAATATTTAGGACGCTCAATTCACTCGAGAACTGTACCGCTGTACAATGTATTTAATCAGTATAGCACAATAAAAAATTCTTCCATAAAAAAATTTTAGAATAAAATCGTTCAATTGCTGCAGACGAAAATGCGTATAATATTTCATTATTAAAATTACTGCATCATTCTGGTGAAGAAGGAATATTTTCTTTCATTTCTTTATCAATCTTCTCGTCAAATCCTTAACTATTCCGACAAAAATTAGTCCACTTTCCTCTCCTTTGACCTATCGCGGCAATTCCCATCAACAATATTCCAGGATGCTTTGTTTTTATTTCCCCAATAAAAAATTGTATATCGATATCACAGAATTTACTTACCATTATGTCTGATCGCTCTGTGATTTTTCTCAAAATTGAAGTCCACATGAAATATAATAGATAAAGTATATATGATAAATAATGATAGGCGAGTAAAATAAATACATGAATATAAGTTATATATAAGTTGAGGAAATCGTTCTAAAACGAAAAAGAAAATTTGCAGTTAAGGAGTTGATCGGAGATACGCATCGCTCAATCAGACGAGTACTGAAAGCCACAATTTGGGATCCGGTGAAGTTATGGTTCCGCTGAGATACCTCTGCAAAATGCTTAGGAAAACAGCCGCAAGATGGATGTAAGTTGTCGGACTGCCCGTCCGAAATTAATGTACCACTCGCTGCATTTCGGGTGCAGCAGCAGCAGCCTTCAGCAAGCACCATCAAATCTGAAGACAGCGCCATCTGGCGAGCAGACACTGTAACCTATCGTTCGAACGGGTTGAAAAGGAACGGAATTAAAGAAACAGTTCATGTGTACCTGAATCCTCCGTTCATTCAGGACGGAAATTCGGGTTGTGAAGGTTTTCATGAAGAGTTGGAGGGCACCAAACATTTTGCATCATGCAACATTCTTAAGAGTTTCAAACAGTTTTATTTAAAAATTAATACGAATAATGGGCAGACATACGAAAGAGTCTTGATCTACATTTTAATAATTGCCAGCATTCTGGACGCTGGCGTTCTTGACTTTCCAAAATCAATAGAGGAAGTGCGATAAAAATTCATTTATTAATAAGATTTAGTCTTTTTAAAATAACGGTACATTAGGGTTTTTAAATTTATAACATATTTCAAGACTTGAATAACCATTTATGGATAATGTTTATCTCGTGTTCTATGAATCACTTTCTTCTCGAAACTTTATATAAAACAAAAAATTAAAAAGAATGGAGAACAGACGGAAAAAGAAACTATACACACCTGCGCGTAGTTTTTTCATTTTTATCTCTAAATCTGATATTAAAAATTACTTTGCAGGTACATTATGATAGTTGCCATGCAGGAACGTAACTTTATTTATTTTTTGAGATATTTGCGGTGTAAATTTCTGCAGTAATTTGAAATGAAATAAAACAAACAGTCTTTCCAAACACTGTCTATGTTCTACAATTTTGATGTATTCTGAATCGAATATATGTATAAAATGTAATATCAATAAAGATTGTCACTCGTCATAAATCTTAATGTTACTCAACGAGAATCAAAATAATTAGCGATTATTTCCATTCCTTGGAGCATAGGCAAGAAATCTCGATTTTACTAGAAGTAGAGGAAGATGATGATTTCGAAGTCAGCGCCATCTAGCGTTAAGCGATGGTTTTAACGCAGTAACTCGACAACTACTTGCGTTTTAAAATAATTGTAGTTCAGTAGTTCTAGAAACGAATCTCCAATCGCGCTATTTTAAATAGGCGATTTAATTGTAAATGATATTAGAGTAGTAAATGATTTCCATATTGCCAACATCAAGTGTGTTAAGATTTTGAATATATGCTGAAATTAATGTGGTGTAAAGGTGAAGAAATAATATTTCATCCCGATTAAATTGCTTTTAAATAACGGTAATTTAATTTTTTAATATTAATAACCATATTATAAATTACATTAATTTCCTTATCTATGGTGTATTTTCTTCACGAAATTTGATTTGAAATTAAAAAGAATTGGAGAAAAGGAAATAACATGTCTGCTCATTTTTTACCTTCTGAAGTGTAATATAAAAAAATCTGCAGCTGTTTAATGTTACTTAATATTGGCACGATAACATCTTTTTTTTTTTACAGATGGCTAAAGTGAAAGTTCATGAAATAATTTGAAGCCAAATAAAATGAAAAGTTTCCAAATATGATAAGTACATTGTATATTGTTTCCTATTTTGAAATCTTGTTAACAAAATTAATGCAGGCTGTCTATTAAAGTTCTTTATAGCCCACTCACCCCAGCCATAATTTCAGAACGACTGCAGATGCAGTCTTAATATTTTATTTAGTTGCAGTAAAGTGGCTGCGCACAACGTTAAGAGACCGCTTACAGCACTACCTGGTGGAAATTGCTGAATTATGGATCTTATCTTGAAAACTCAACGTTACAAAGGAAAAAGCGAACTGCCAAGTTGTATTATATCATCGATTTTGTACAAAAAGGCACTTTCTGGATATTAATACTAAGAAGATAACTACTTCAAGCTTTATTTTTTGCTCGCGACATCCCACACACTGTTACACCTTGAAACGTGTAAGAAAGAGTGAGAAAAAAAAAATGGTTATCACACAACACTTTTTTTTTCATTAATCAAACTGTTTTCCGTTAGCTACAGTGCACACTTGGACCCTTATTTCAATTTCGCGTTACACACTCTTTAGCATATTAGGTGTCACTCTGGCCCGCGCATGAAGGCCCTGCTGTATTGGCCGAGAGGTCTCTAACGCCACTCCTGTTTGCAAATGAAGCACCTTAAATATTCTTAGCATAAAGATCTATTGGAAATGATAATAATTAGTAGCTTAATAGCGTCTAATATATAAGTTCTAAATTACTTGAACTGTATTTCTCCTAAATTGACTTACGGTCTATGAATATTAGATTGAATTTGCTTCTTAATAGATTTATTTATATTTCTTGGAGGAAATTGGCTTTCATTCTTCAAATTTATGTTAATTTTGAGACATTATCAGGTATTTATTCGGTTAATTTAAAAATTGCAGTCTATTCTCAGTCTTTGAAAATGCTGTTTCTAGAAGAGAGTGAAGCAAAAAACTGAATTTCTACATTTTAGACTTATGATCGTTGATTATTAGCTTGAATTTGCATCAAGTTCGATTTATTTGTGTTTCTTGCTGAAAATTGTCCCTCATTCTTGAAATTTATGTTACCTCTTGGCATTTTAGAGTTTTTAATAAAGTGTTTTAAAACTGAAGTTTGATTTTAAGTACTTGAAAAATGTCTTTTCCTGCAGAGAAATTTATTTCCTGCTATTTAGGCGTATGTTCTATAAATATTAATTTGAATATACATGGAGATAGATTCGACACTCATTTGCCTATTTGCCTAGTGTCCATCGGATTTTTATGAAATTTCGTGGGAGACAAGTGACGTCGATTTTCTTCAAACTGAGCAAATTTCAAGGTTCTGCGATTTTCAGTTTTTACTTTATGATTTTGTCTCACAAGAAAGCGAAAGTGACGATATAAAATGAACGATGGGATAAAAAACAACAAACTTTGACTAATGGTAGAGTCGCTTGTCTCCTTGCTCAGTTGAATGTTATTTCCCAATAATAAGGTAATAATTCTGTAAGTAGAACGCCATGCAAATTCCCATCAAATCTTAAGCTGGACATTCACCGCCGATCCAATCCATTTGGAGCGCTTCTTTGCAGACCTCTTGCATTTTTAGTTCATAAAATTTGTTTAATTATTAAAACTATTATTAATATAATAAATTATAATTATTAATCAAAACTATTAAAATTAATATCAATATAATTAATTGTCTAATTAAAATTATAATGTTATGAATTATGATTCATAATTTTATTAAAATACAATTTCAATAATAAAGGTTATTGCAGTAATTATAGGCAATAAATCCAATTACGTTTCGGACTCTGAGGGAATCCGGATCCGCAGCCGGAAAGGAACGAATCTGACATATCACTAATATGCATGTAGGCAGATGCCAATTTGGCATCCAGCATTCTTGAACTAAAAAAAATTTCAAGAAATCTTTAGGTTTTTGAGGAAGAATCAAAATACAGAACCATATAATGTTTCAATAGGGGTGCATCTTTAGAGAATCTAAATTTTGTTAAAGTACTCTTGGAATCGATATCATTGGTTGTTAGTAATGGAGCCAAAGATGATATTTCATGGTATTTTGTAAACTATGAATGAATCTCAACTTTGAAATAAATTATTAGAAAAATAAAAGTGAATAAGAAACAAATTTGAAACAACTCTCTACATGTCAGAACATGGTGCTTCAATGTGGACGATGTACAGCGCCACCTTTATGTAGAATCTAGGATTCTCCTCGTTGCTTCACAATAAAACGTTATGCTAGTGTCATACATCAAATCATTTCCTTATGGAATCAAACAGCACAGAATTAAAAGTATTAATGTTGTATATATAGATACCGCATTCTTCCCAGTGATTCAAAATAACTTATGTGTGTACCAATTCATGTTTTGTGTTAGGGTTATTAGCGCCTCCAAGCATAATATTCACGCATCAATGCACATCCACATTTAATTTTAAATTGTCATTTACGTTATATTATTCCTTAATTCGAATTCAGATTTTAATTTGAAATATAAAATATTTTAAAAGATAAAGACATCCAGGACAACTGATTGGCTGGTTTGGAATTGTTTCCATGATCGTGAAATGAGGGAATGTTGAACGCCGAATAAAAGAGCAAAATCTGTGATAGACTGTCCTGCTTCAATGCGTCCCACAGCCCGCCAGAGCTCAGAATCTTCCGCTCGTCTTCTGGAAGCCAAAGAAACACATCTAGATTGAAAACAAATCGTATGGATGTTTGAAACACCTTTCATCAGCACTTACATGCAACTCCTGTAACCCTTCACAATGACGGTTAATTATACGACTGCCTGTTTTGCATATTTCTCGACGCGAAACCGTGATTGGCTGTTAACTAACATATTTGCATACTTCCTTTGCAGCAAATTTCAGCTTCTTTAATTCAGATTGCCTTACGAAAACTAACATTTTCCTCTCCGTGCTTAACTTTCGGAAGTGAGTGTGTTTGATTATTAAAAATTACTGCATCGCTACAGTGAAGAAGGATTGTTTAATTTCTTTTTCTTTCTTTGTCATTCTTCTCGTCAAATCCCTAACTATAAATCCGACAAACATTGTCCACTTTCTTCTCCTTTGACCTATCACGGCAATTCCCATCAACAATATTCCATGATGTTTTTTTTTTATTTCCCCAATAAACAATTGTAGGTCGATATTGTTGCACAAAATCTTACCGTGGGTGTATGGTGTAAACAGTCCAACACGCAGGATAATGGAGAATGAAGGTTTATTTACAAATATGCAGGAAAACACGTAACACAGGTACAGGAAACAATAGTCCTTGCACAGATTACCAATGTAAATAGACAACAATTCACAGGTAATGACAGTTCAGTCAGCAAATAACTAGTAACGACAATAGCAGCTCAGCTCACCAGCTGATTAGCTCACACAGCTGATAGAACTCCGAAGACGTTCGCGCTTCAAAGAGAAGTAAACAGTCGTTCGAAAGACGCTGTTGTGGTCCAAACGTGGTCTTATATACTCTCCCCGTTAGGCCGTGACGTCACATAGAATTTTCATGAAAATCCTAGATCTCGGCCCCTAATAGAAACATCGAGAAAAAGATTGCATTTTCGAGAATAATCTATTTGTCGCCAAGGTCACCAAATTTGTCGCCAAAATGGTCGCCAAGGTCATGCGTGCCACGAGAGTCGCTGAGGTCACTCCATGCTTCACCTTGTAAAACCCTCTTCCTAACCATAAGACCTGCGCTGCTGGGAAGCGACTTTCCATGACTGTAACAATATCATTGAATTTGCTAACCATTATGTCTGATCATTCTGTGATTTTCCTTAAAATTGAAGTCAACTTGAAATATAATAGATACAGTATAAACGATATGTTAATCTTGGATGTTAATTATGGAAGTATGTTACTAGACGTTAATTATTGATTGGTGCCAAACGCTAGATTTAGATTAATTATTCAATTATGAAATGCATACTTGATGCTGAAAATATGAAACACAAACAATATACAATTTTTGCTGTATCTAAGAATGCACGTGCTTTTACTGGTCATCTAAAAAATATTATTACCCGAAGATACATTCATAGCTGAAAACTTTTTTATACATTGCGTTGTACAAACAATTAGAGAAAATTAAAACAGAATAAAATTTTAATTGTTTTTATTTAACAATTATTTATATTGAATTATTTACTGCCACAAATTTCAAATAGATATAACCAATAATGATGCACATAACCGATACATCAAAAACAACAAAGGAAAAAGTAGCTACACATTGTATAGAGGCACTGCAGGCTTGATACGATACAAAGATACTAAAAAAAACTACTTAAATATAAGAAACATTTTTCTTCTGCAGAAAACATTATGGTATGTGGACGATTCACAGTACAGAATTTCACTTGTGGAAAATTATTGGAGACACATTATGTATGAAAAAACTCGGAGAAATTTTACTTTCCCAAAATGATATTTTTAGCGCAAATTTAAAGACGAATCAACGAATCGATGCACATAGATTTGTCAGTCTTCATGCAATTAAATCAGCCACAAGCTCTGAAACCAAATATAGGTGATTCAGTTGCATTATTGATGCGCAAACACTCTTCCAACAGAACTTCCCTCACTATCCAAATTTAACGGAATAGAGGCTTTTGAAGGGCATGCTGTTCAACAATTGCAACCTGAGTATTATTAGTGTACTGCAATCATTTATTGCAGGACTTGGTAGGTTGGGTAAGCAGTTCGCTCAATCCATAGATTTTGAGAACATAAAATAACACCACAAAGCTGTCACAATGGCCTCCATTCTACACATCAACATAAAAACACGAAAACTTTTGTTGACACCGTTGAATTCTTGAACATTTTCAAATTCTCAGAAAAACAAAACATGAAAAAAACTTGTTGGAGAAACGAACTAATACTTTTCTATTTCCAACGCAAAATAAAATTGCAGGGACATGATTCCTGAAGGCCCAAAGTCCTCCAGGAGACCGTAGGTGCAACCACCTCTTCTCGTTCTGTCAAGCAACACTCAAATTCAAATCACACAAAGGAAAATGCTTCCAGTCAGAGACGACAAAGCCTTTTCGCACAAAAAATCATCCGCGGAACAAGATGGCGAGCAAATAGTTCCGTAAAATTAATTTGATTTGTAATTTAATAAACTTGAAATATTAAATGAAAAGACATCAAAAGTTAAGAAAAATAATATTTGAGTTGATTACTAAGTAAATAATTAAGAAAAATTTAGATATTTAATAAAACTGTTAAAAATTACCGTTTGAATTTCAAAAGTTGCCAGAGATGCCACAAGACACTAAATAAACTTTGGCAGCGAAGATTTAAATACTTAAAAATACTGATAAACCCGAAAAATGATGTAGATGCATTTTTTCAACGTAACACGATAAATAATAATAGACGAGTAAAACAAATAGATGAATATAAATAATAAATAAATTTGGAAATAGTTCTAAAACGAAGAAGAAAATTTACCGTAAAGGAGTTGATCGGAGATGCGCATCGCTCACTCAGACTAGTTTATAAAGACGACAACCGGGAGTCCGGTGCAGTTACAGTTCCGCTGAGATCCTTCTAGAAAATTCTTAGAAAAACAACCGGAATATGGATGTAAGTTGTCGGACTGCCCGTCCGAAATTAATGTACCACTCGCTGCATTTCAGGTGCCGCAGTAGGTGCGTTCAGCCAGCACACATATTTACAGATCCCATTTTATCAGTGATTGAGGTCGCTTTTCATTGTCTCTCAGCGGCACGTGACTTGGCGTGTTTCTGAATAATGTCCATCACTTTAATCTAAGTTCTGTGGCAAAGAAATTAACGATGCTAAAGCTTCTTCCTTTATTTCTTTTATTCTAAAGATGTATTCATCAATTTCTTCAAACACATCCAGATAACCATAATTAGAAGGTAGTTTTGATTTCTCCATGTTATTATAGCAGCAGACAAAATAATAATTTAAAATCCTGCCTTAGCGCTCCGATTGGCGTCATTAAGAAGCCCGCCAAGTCACGCGACGCTGAGAGCTAATGAAAAGCTCTCTCAAACGCTGTCACAGTGGGATCCGTAAATATGCAGCCAGCTTCACCTAATCTGAAGACAGCGTTATCTGGCGAGCAGTCACTGCAACCTATCGTTCAAACGGTTTTAACGGAAATACAGAAACAGGCTTTGCACGTGAGAAAGGCCTTCCCCCCCTCCCCCGTTCATTCGGGACAATATTTATCAGGTTTAGATGATACATTAATTTACAACAATTGACGTACGAAAAATTGGGTAAATCAGTAAACTGGGAAATGTGAAGATTTTCATGAAGAGGTAATACGGATACTCCACGGTGATCGTCACCAAACATTTTGCATCTTGCGACATACTTCAAAGATTCATTTATTATGCGATAGGTGCTGGCCAACAAATCTCGACAAACGAATGCCTCCAAACACTAATTTGTGCCAGCATGCTGAATGGACGCCGACGTTCGAGAGTTTTAGGAAGTATACATAGCTGAATATGATAGTATCGTTATAAACTCATTTATTTATCAGCATTAATCTTTATACTGAAGGTTCTAGCAAAGTTTCGTTAAATTCACTAACGACATTTTAAATAATTAACAGAAATGTTAATTTTTAAATAATTAGTAATTAAAATTAATTAGTAAAATTATCATTAATATAATTAATTATCTAAATATAATTATTATTCAAAATTATTCATTAAAATTAATATCATTATAATTATCTAAATATAATTAATTATCTAATGAAAATTATAATTTTATTGATTATGATCCATAATTATATTAAAATATGTAAGTTCAATAATAAATAGTATTACAGTTATTATGGGCGATAAATCTATTTACGTTTCGGAAGCGGAACGAATCTGATACATCACTAATTTGTGCCAGCATCCTGAATGGAAGCCGACGTTCGAGAGGTAAAAAGCTATTTACATGAATTTATTTTAAAAACTCATTTTTTTATAAGAATTATTCTTTTTAAAATAACGGTAAATAACGGTTTTTCAATTCCTAACATATTTAGAGACTTGAATAACCATTTATGGATAATGTTAATCTCCTGTTCCATGATTCACTTTCTTCTCGAAACTTCATTTAAAACAAAAAAAATTAAAAAGAATGGAGAACAAAGAGAAAAAGAAATCATATACATCATCGTAGAGTTTTCATTTTTACCTTTAAAGATGAATTTTAAAAATTACTTTGCAGGTACATTATCATAGTTACTGTGCAGGATCGCAACTTCATTTATTTATTAATTTTTTTGAGACAGTTGCGTTGTAAATTTGTGAAGTAATTTGAAATGAAATAAAACAAAATGTCTTTTCAAACACTTGTGTATGTTTTGCAATTTTGATGTATCCTGAATAGAATATATGCATAATGAACGTAATATCAATAAAGATTTGATGATCATTGAACAGAAATTTTAATGATACTCAACGAGAATCAAAATAATTAGCGATTATATCCGTTGCTCTGAGCATAGACAAGAAATCACGATTTTACTGCAAGTAGAAAGGGAGGAATTTTTTCGTAGTCAGCGCCATCTAACGTTAAGCGGTGGTATTAACGTAGTAACTCGATGAATTCTTGGGTTTTAAAATTACTGTACTTTAGTTGGTTTAGAAACGAATCTCCCATGAATCTTCCACGAAGACGATTAATTTGTAACTGAGTAAATTTTAATATTGCCAACATCGACATATGCCTAAAGATTATGTGGTGACTTCAATTGGATGGCTATGAGTTTTAGTGCCCAAGACACTTTTACTCAGAATGAGTGCTAAGGGATTTAGAGGGAACGTAGACTTCACCAATGGTAAATCAGATGGGGTACGTGTTAAAACCTGTCAGGCAAATGAGGGGAATGGGCTGGAAAATGGAATTCAAGTGCAACGATGGGAGAATAAGAGTATGATGCAGAGGGCCAAGGTAGCATGAGCGAACTATGGAGGCTTAAGAGGGGTGGACCATTTTGTAGTGGCATAAGGCAACGCATATTTTCCATTATTATGGGTATAATTGAATTGATCCAGGACAGTTGGGTTGGTGTGGCTTACAAGTTTTTGGAAGAAGTTCCTGGAGAGTTCTGTAATAAATTCATCTATAGTTTGAATCTTCAGATCGTTGTGGATGATACTGTTTCTAACGTACCAGGGAGCATTGGCTATGATTCTAAGGATTTTGTTTTGGAGAATTTGTGCTTTTTTACGGTTGGAAAATGCTGCGATGCCCAAATTTGCGCCGCATACGTGAGGATAGGTCTCAGAACTTGTTTGAAAAGTAGCAACTTGTTTTCTAGTGTAAGAGGAGATCTTCTTCCAATAAGTGGGATGAGAAAGTGAACTTTGGCCCAGAACTTCTCTGTGTTGTATTTAAGATGGCTTCTGAAGGTGAGCTTGTCGTCTAGGATTAGCCCAAGGTACTTGACCTCTTTGTCCCAAGTGAAATCTTCATCAAAGAACGAGAGAGTTTTTAGTTCTTTCCTGGATGTACCTTTACGGAACATGACTGCATTGCTTTTGTCTGTGTTGATGGCAACACACCAAAGCGTGCACCATTTTTCAATGTTATTCAGGCCTTTCTGAAGTGTGTGGATGACATAATTTATGGTTGGACCAAGATGGCAGTATCATTCGCAAAGAAGCAATTCATGATTTGGTTGGTCTTGGGAAAATCAGAGGTGTAGATTGTATAAAGTAGGGGACTAAGGATGCTTCCCTGTGGAGTTCCGGCTTTTATACTTCCAATATCGGAGAGCGTATGATTGAGCTTGACCCGGAAGGTCCTGTTTCTAAGGTAGTTAATAAGGATGACTATGAAGTAGTTAGGAATTTTGAACTTTATCAGCTTGTAGATCAGACCACATTATGCCACATTCGGTCAAATGCTTTGCGGACATCAAGGAATACTCCTACAGAGTAGAATTTTTGGTTAAAACCCTGGGTGACGGTGTTAGCTACCCTAAGCAAATGAGGAATGCAGCCATGGCCTGCCCTAAAACCGTACTGTTCATTTGGAATGATGCTAAGATCATGACATTCTTCTTTTAATCTTGAGAGGATAATTTTTTCGTAGATTTTGCCAATGTTGCTGAGGAGGCTGATGGGACGATAGTTCCCTGGAAGTTTGCGATTTTGCCGAGGTTTAGGGAACATCATGACATGTGCTGTTTTCCAAATGGTGGGGAAGTAGTTGCAGAGAAGACATTTGCTACAGATTTTAGTGACGAAGGTAATTACATTGGTAGGAATTTGTTTTAATACTTTGTTAGGAATGCCATCTGGACCAGTAGCCTTCCTGGGATTGATTCTCTTAAGAAGGGATAAGATTTCTTGTGGCGAGGTGAACTTGATGTTAGAACTAGGTTTAGGATTATGGATGTATCTACGGATTGCCAGATTATGTGGTGGTTCAGAAATAATATCTTATACCTAATACATTGGTTTTAAAATAACAGTAATTTAGTCTCTTTTTAATAATTTAATAACTATATTATGAATGATATTAATTTTCTTTTCCATAATGTATTTTCTTCCCGAAAAATGATTTGAAATTAAAAAGAAATGGAAAAAGGAAATAACGAGTCTGCTCATTTTTTTTTTTGACCCTCTGAAGGAGAATATATAAAATAAAACTTTACAGCTGCTTTGTGTTACTTAATATTGGAACGACCGCATCTTTCTGTTTTTTCCAAGATGGCTAAAGTGAAAGTTTGTGAAATAATTTGAAGCCAAATAAAATGAAAAGTTACCAAATATAGTATATTGCATATGTTTTGCTATTTTGAAATACTGTTAACTAATTTAATGCAGGGTGTCCAATAAAGTCGTTTGCAGCCCCCTAACCATCCCTCTGTCTTCATTTCAGAACGACTGCAGATGTGGTCATAAGATTTTGTCTAGTTGTAGTAAAGTGGCTGTGCCCTACATTAAGAGACCGCTTACAGCACTACCTGGTGGATATTGTGAAATTATGGTTCCTTTCTTGAAAACTAATAGCTACAGTGGAAAAAGTGAATTACCAAGTTGTAGAATATCATCGATTTTGTATAAAAAGCACCTTCTAGACATTAATACTAACAACATAACCACTTCAAAACTCATTTATTTGTTCTCAATATCCAAATCTGTTACACTTTCAAACGTGCTAGAAAGAGTGACGAAAACAAAGCAAAAAAAAAACCCAACTATTTATGTATCACAAAACACCTTTATTTATATTAATAAAACTGTTTTCCGTTAGCTAAGGGAAAGGTACGGCCGACATGAAGACGCCCGAAGTTGATGGAGTCACCATGCCGAACGAATCTGACGGGAACAGCGACCCAGAACAGCAGATGGAAATGTCTCCACCACTGGCTGCTAATCCGACGCCGATCCAAGTGAGCAAGGAAATACCGGACTTAACACCCTTCTTCCGACGTGCAGTTGCTGATTATGAAAAGCCCGTGCCAGATCTCCCATACAGCAGATGTGAACAGATTAGAGATGCCATCCGGTACTTGGGAAACCTGAGAAACCTAGTGTTCATGACCATGGAATACGAAGAAGTAACCCTGACCCTCAGAGATGGAAATACTCTGTGATCGGAAGAGGAGATCCTACACACAAACGAGCGGCCCCGAATGAGCCGGAATGTAGTAATAATTCGAGAATTAGGTTAGATAACGACGGGTTTATTTACCCAAGCAGAAGAAACTCCATTCGAAATAGGAATTTAAATGCAGGTGACAACAGGGATGTTTTGTTACAAAATAAATACGCAGATATTGAGCGATTACCAGTCGAGAAAGAAGCCCCCATCTCCGCACCGCTCAAAATTCAACCATTAATGATTAGGAACAAAAATAACCACAAGGAAATGTTAAAGAAATTAAATAACAAATATGGCAAAGTAAATGCCGTATTGGCAAATGGATATATTAAAGTCTACTCCGAGACTGCATAAGAGCATAGAGATATGCAAAAATTCTGCAGATTGGAAATAATAGAATTTTAAGTCATTAGGCCACTGAGAGAAAGACCATTTAAGGTAGTAATCAAAGGTTTACATCGTGACCTACGGGGAACCCTCCTCCACACGCTCCTATTTCAAAACATGTGTCCCCACACTGATTTCCCCAGAATGATTCCCACCCACACTCTCCCTTCCCCGTTTTGCGGTTTTCACTTTTATGAGAGAGGCTAGTCCTCTTAACCGAGTATCGTATTTCAGTTTTATCGCCTAGTGCGCAGACAAAATTGTCAAATCGTATGAAAATCCAACTGTTTATCCTGGACTACTTAATTTTTCATCGGATTCTTACATTGACTAAACGTTTTGGCGCACTGTGTTCCAAGAAATGTGGAGTTGATAACTGGTGAATGTCCCGCTTGAAGCATGAATATTGACGCTAAAGTAACAGCGTAATAATCAAGCTTGGTGGTGATTTAGGGGTCCACAAAAGAAATAGTAACAAGATTTCTTACACGGGCTTCCATTTTTCTATAATTTTTTAGTGTTAAAATTCTGTTATAGGCCAGTGGCCGAGGAATTTAAATCGGAAAAATCTTATGGCCAAGGTTTAATTAATTTTATCAACTCATTTAGGGTGCAATTTCACTATCCTACGTTTTACACCTCCGACTAGGTGAGCATCTGCTGATAGTTGGAAGAAACTGAAGAGAAACGGAGATGTGTTTTCAATTTTTCCTATATTATTTGTAAACAACACATTCAATCCTAAAAATGGAAAACGTGAAAGATGTACAACATAAAATTATGTGTAGAATAAACCTTAATAAAGCATATTTTGATGCACTCTTATCAGTGTTGCAATTACTTTCCAATTTCCGAAAATATTCGACATTCTTTCAAGTGACGACTCGTATAAGTTCTCTAAAAAAGATTGTATGCAAAAATATCTGCTCTTACATTCATATATGTATATTAGTGTTCCAATACCAGAACGCTAAAGTGGTGTGAATGATTGGAAAGGGCATGCCACCTAAAGCGGTGTTATCTTTTATTGGTCATGGTTCAAAATAATGAGGTTCATACCAAACTAGCTTTTATGTATTTTCTTAGAGGGGCATTAGCCTAAAAAAACCCAAACTAAAAGAGTATCAGACAAATCGAATTTCCTACAGTTTTTTTTTAAAATTGAAGAGTAAAAAATCTTAGATAAATGTCGTCTATTTCTTTTTTTAATATATTTTGTACATATTGAGCATGCAAGTACAGCGTACAGCAATTCTATTCGATAGACAACGTTCAATGGCATCCGAATGTGCATATTGAAAAACGTAGAAAATAAATATATATACTAATAAAGGTAATTTTTAATTGTTTTAAGAGTTAAAAATACGAAAATTATAGCAGACAACGATAAGAAGTAAGAATCCGGTGGATGACTTCATCAGAGGCCAATCATCCATGCAGATTCAAAACTAGAATAGGTTTTCTGTAGAGGAAAAAGACTTTAAGATCTGAATTTAATATTAATTTTCTCTAAGACCTGAACCCATTCCGGAATATGTTCGTAAGAAAAACATTTATCCGCAAATAAGAAATTAAAAACAGTCTTTCAAACAAAGAATGAAAAGAAGGGTTTAAAATCCTACCTTTTAAAAAGTTGTTTAACGAAAGAAAGGACGCCGTTGCAAAGTAAACTTATTAAATAAGTGCGAGCATCTGTCTTCCTCTAGTGAGGGATACACTAACTAAAAACTTAATAATTTATTTGTAGGTTTTTCATAAAATTATTTTAAGGTTTTTATTACCCCTTTTCTAAAATAAAACCAAGATTTAGGCCATATTACGACAAGGATTTCATGCCATTATTTGATTGAATGGCATTTTTATAGCTAAATTTTTTATTGTTTAAAATTGTTTACGTGGTTTCATTTAGTATGCATTTAATGATGAAATTTTGTACTTTATGAAGCAACTAATGGTAGATCTTCGAAACTCCAGAAGCATTATTGAATATTCTTCGAGATGAGAACAAGCAAGCTTTTTTTTATGTTTCCAAACTCATATCAAAGAAGAATGAGATTGATAAAAACAAATAAAGACACTATTCTGCTTATCTCAGTGATGTCTGAATAGTCTTTTCCCATAATTCACTGCTGACCGTCTATAATAAGTAGTTTGCAATATGCACGACCTTTATTTACTAGAACGACATAGAGATCTGGTGCACACAATAAATTTTTAATAGTCACACGCCATTCCCGTGTTGTAGCAGTTCCACACACACTCTAAATTGACGCTAGGAAGCTGTAACCAATCCCAATGCACTTTCTATTACAATCCCAATGCACACTTTCTCTCATCATTTGTTTACACTAGTAATCGGTTTTCTATCTTTTGGTTTAAAGAGTTAAAAAGCTATCAACCATTCTTCTTGTTTAGTTGAGTTCTAAAGAGGAACCCGGTATGATTCTATGAATGGAACGCCAGACAAAACTACCTTTATTTACTAACTTGACTTTTAGGTCTGGTGTACACAATCGATTATTTAAGATTATTCTCGTCATATCCTTCACTAAAAATTCAACAAACATAAGATTTCACGCTCCTTTCCTTTGAACAATCACGGTGATGCTCATCTAACGTAATATCAGAATGATATTTTTATTACTCTCCATTATGTCTGCTCGCTCTGTGAATTGCCTCAGAACTAAAATCAACATTTCTAAGATAAAATATAAATTATATATAATAATAGACAAGTAAAAGAAAATTGATTAATAAAAGATTTAAAAATTAGGAACTAATTTTAAAGCGAAGAAAATATTACTATATTGACGGGAAGGATCGAACGACCATTGAAATTATTCGATTTTCCTCCGCTCTCAAAATAGAGTAGCGAATGGGAACTGAGAGTCTGATGCAGTTATGGTTCCCTCTAGAAAATGCTTCGAAAAACAGCCTCGAAGACTGCCTGTAAGACTCAAGGTGCAGTGTCGATTCCGCAGTTCGCGGATGCACCGTCAGCGCCACTAAACCTGAAGACAGCGCTATCTGGCGTGAAGTCAAAGTAAACTGTTATTCAACCAGCGGTCATTCCGCGAAACAAGGCCATCAGTGGAATGTTCTCGTACATTCAGGACAAAATTTAGCATGTTTCGTTGATTCACTAATTTAAAACATTTAGGAAAAAAAACAAAAAAACATTGATGAGTGTGTGGAGGTTCATCCGACGGAAAGAAACAGAACACATAATTATCTGAGACACATTTTCATGACAAGTAAATGTTCTACTCCATGATGGTCGCCACTAAATTTTTTACATCCTGCGAGATACTGAGGGTTCAAAAACAATATATATTTAAATTAAGATGAATAACGAACATATAGTAATTTTTATTAGTCTCAATTTATAAAGTTTGTAAAATTAACACACTTTCTTAGATTAATTCCAACCGTCCTCGTGTTATTTATCCTAGTTGAGTTCATCTAGAAAGACACTAGCCTTTTTTGAATTTTATTCCGCCATTGCCATTTTGTCATGACTTGGCATTCGGGATATTTCGACGACGAACCATGAAATTACTCAACAATCAATTTCATTATATATAAGTAATTGTTTTTTAAAATAATGGTAAACAATAAACGTATTTCAAGATTTGAATAAACATTTAGGAATTTCTTTAGTCTCCATTTCTATGATACCCTTTCTTCACGAAAGTTGATTTAAAATGAAAAAACTAAAAAGAGAGAGGAAAATGTGTGTGTGAAGAAAAACAAAACAATATATCAGCTTATTATATTTTTCTTTTTTTTTATCTCTGTCTTCAGTACATGAACACTAACTTTGCAGCTGATTTGTGATACTTATTATGTCACGATTGGATCTTCTTCTTCGGAAGATCTAAAGCGTTAGCTTGCAAAATAATTAGAATAAGTTTAATCAAATGAAACATATAGTTTCCAAACAGGGTATACTGTAAAGGTTTTGCCATTTTGAAGTAGTCTGATATAGGTACTGAAATATTAAATCAAGATATTTTGATCATTCATACTTAAATTTAATGCTACTGAACGAGAATCAAACTAATCAGTGTCTATTATTGCTCTGAATAATAAACATTAAATCACGATTTCACTGGCGGACAGGAGAGGCTGCTTGCCGTAGTCAGCGCCATCTAACGTTGAGCAAAGGTATTCATTCTAAACATTATACATATCATAAGTTGTGCGACGACTTCTTGCATTTTAAAATCAATGTAGTTCATTAGTTTTACAAATTTAACATCCCTTGATTATTCGTAGCGCAATATCAATTGGAAATGATGATAATTAGTTGCTTTCCTTCATTTTGGAGTTATATTTTTCTATGGTAATCAATTTCGGTTTACAAGATTTTCCTGCATATTTATATTTTGAAACTTTTCGATTAATTCTCCTCATCTCTGAAAATACGTGAATTGTAATATTTTAAATCTTAGAAATTATAAATTATTGTTGGATTACAATTTTTTTAAAATTCTTCAAATTTCAACATTGTCTGTAAAAAATTCTTTACATATTACTGTCAGTTTATCAAAAGTCTTTCTTGATTCTTTAAATCCCTTTCTCCTTCCAAAAGGACAAAAAGAAAATCACTATTCATTCTTTTTCAAAAAATTACATTCTGTACAGCAGGCCTTTTGGCGAAAATCATGCTTCACATTACAATAAAATTATTATATCTCAGTAACGACTAGTGCCAGTACTTTAGCTGGTTTTTGGTAACTACTTGTGTGCAGACACTTTAAACGTTCGCATACTGATATTTCATAAATTTTACGATGTATGCCTTTGTTTCGAGCAGTAGAAATTCCCAATCAAATATTTTGTAATGTTGATATGCATTAAATTTTATTTTAGAGAATAATGGATCTAGTGTAGGGGTGGCTTAAAGACAAGCCCAAGACTCCAGAAGCCTCAGAAAATAGCTTTTTCTTTAATATTGTGACATATTCATTTATTCTTCAAACTGCCCAATTGGATTCCCAGCTAACTTGATGTTTCTTGTTTAATGAATTCCAAATGACTGGATTTTTAAATTCCGAACGTTCAGTAGGAACCTGAATCTTCAAATACACAATATTTTTCACGAAGCTGTCACAGCTGATCAGAGGGAATAAAAATACAAATAATACTATTTTGTGTTGTATTTAGACGACCCCTGAAAATAACGTAATAACAGCTTCCGTATCTTTAAAGTTCAAAAGTTTATTTCTCTCATTTCCTTTCCCTACACCTTCCCCCTCTCCTACCACTTTTAGTTATAGTTTTTTAATTGATTGATGATTGATTCTATCAACTAATTTGTCGATTGTTTGATTGTGTTAAATTAATTCCTTAGATATCGAGAAATAAATAAATAAGATTATGTTGATTTAAACGTACAGGAACGTTGCTGTTGTTCCAGCAAAGATCTTATTTTCACTTTAAAGAGTGCCTAGTAGGTAATGTGCAGATTATCTAGGTAATTTTCAGATTACCTAGGCAATTTCAAAAATGAAACAATTTTCGGCACTTTAACTGATTTCTGCACTTTAGCGGTAACATATATACGAAACTAATTATCAGAAATGGCTGAATTCTATTCAAATCGTTGTTTCAATTTCAAAACAGAGATACCTCGGTTTTTGACGATAATCCTTTCGAAAACAATCGGCGAAATCTGAAACCGACGACAACAGAGACAATAATTTTCATACGAATGAATGTAAATCCATTTAATTCATTCAAGACACTTCAAAATATGTACCAAAAACCCATTTTATGAAGAATAAATATAGTGTTTAATACTAAACACAATAAGAAGTTAATATAAAATGAACATAAAAGACTGCTGCTAATATTAAATGCACTTTTAATATGGCATTTATATTTTTATACCTTTCTGAGGACCCTTCCTGGCATGTGGAAAACAGTTCACTTCAACTCTTGCTTAAATAATCATATAAAAGGCAGTAGCAAATTTATCATTGCGACACACGCCGGGAGCAGGAACACATCCATATGTCGACAAGCAACTGCAACAGAACAATATTGCCAACGCAGAAAAGATAAATATCTGTTACCAGATATAACACAGTAATTATGACAATACAATTAGTAAACTCAATATGCTAGTAGGGGAGAGAGGTAAATACATTAAAGTTTGGAATGGAATCCCCCTTCATGAGTGCTTTATGTTTCAATTCAGTGTCTGGGAGTTGGAACTTATCGTCGATGGCGACTTTCCGTACATGCGTCCGATTTCAGCAATCTTAACCCTTTGAGGACGACTGCTTAGCGGACGTGCCATCTGCTTGCTACATTCTCCACCGACTATTACAAACACGTGTCGGCGCTTGAGTATTTTAGTTACTTACTGGCAGTGAAAGTCGCTATACGCTATGCTATGAGCCCGCACACAGTGTCACCTGGTGGCGAATTGTGAAATTAGTTTTCATATATCTAAAACGGAACGATACAGTGAAAAAGTCAACTACAAAGTTGTAGAACATCATCGATTTAGTACAAAACGACATCTTGTGGATATTAATGCTACGAACATAACGCTTGAAACTTAATGTATTTGTTGACGATTTCCAACACTGTTATGTGACGAAACGTGTTTGAAAGAGAAAAAAAACAACTAATGATCACCAGCTATTATATTTTCGGTTTTCAAACTCCCTTTAGGTCTCGCACAGGTAAGAACATCAGAAATACGTCGTCGAATGTCCTGCAGTGTTTGCGGAAAGGTCAAATACACTGCTGTTTCAGGTATACCCACAGGCAAATGTAAATCGTTGTCATTTTTGCCGGAAGAATAGCCTTTTCTCCTTTAATACACGTTTTGGGGCATCAGTTTCGGAATTCGAGGACAAATAAAAGTGCGTTTCAAGTGTTCAATTCTTAGTATTAATGTTCATAATGTGTCTTTTTCTATTAAATCGATGGTGTTCTATAACTTTGTAATTGACTCTTTATTCTATATATTATTCCGCTTTCGAGATAAGAACGTTAATTTCTCAGTTTCCCAGCAGGTAGCGCCAACTTGGAAAAACTATTAGCTAGATATTCTGCTATTAGGTTCTTTCGCTATTTTGTTGAGAATTTCGTGGTATTTACAGACCATAAACCACTCACATTCGTTTTCCAACAAAAGCATGAAAAAAAAATCACCTTGGCAAATTAGGCATTTAGAATTCATACGCCAGTTTACTACAGGCATTCGTTAAATACCTGGCTCTGACAATTTGGTAGGAAATACATTTTTCACGGATCGCAGCAATTTCGGTTCCTGAGTCTGTCGATTATGACAAAATGGCTATCGCTCAGTATTCGGATGAAAAGTTGCGATATTTTGTCGAATCTGGTTCTGATCTGGAGCTTAGGCAGTTGAGCTTACCGTCACCGAAACGTCTTCTTAACCGATTCGAGACGGATTGCACACCGTGTGTGCAATGCATTGTCGAGACAAAAAGACGGGTAGCACAGCATGCGTGCAATGATATTGAATTGCAATTATCAGACAGTATGCAAAAAGCAGCCGTCGGGATAAAACTTGTTTAAAATAAAAATTATCTTATAAGTATGTAAACATAAAATTGGTATTGGTTTCAGTTTAGTCCCTAAAATTAATGTGACCCACCGTCCTCCTTTTGGATGGACAGTCCTCCTTCTCTAAGTTCTGTCCTTCCTCAAAAAGTGCGAGACAAATTATGCTACAAATGTATTTCTTTATGCATTTATGATATCATAGTTTATTATTATTGCAATGAATTAAAGGTTTCTTTTACTTCTGATATTTTTTCGCTTCAATTTACATACGTCCTCCTTTTGTTGTAGCAGATGTTAGAGATAAAGCTGGTCACCTTACTAAAATGAGTGACCCAAGGGCAAATAAACACAATGCCACAAAATCTTACAGATATGATCTATCCGTTGTAGGGGTAAACCATTTTTTTCGCATTATTAGTCTCGTAGCTATTAGCGATTCAAATATGACGGTATTTCGTCACACGAGAAAGTTCGACCGACGAGCGGAAAGACGTTTTCACGTCAAACTATTCTGAGGAGCGACCTGCACACATGGTGTTCAATCATCTTATTTGTACGAAATGAGTTACGAAGTGACTGATTTCTAATGCAAGCATGTTTTTTATTAAAATTGGTCAATATAAAGCAAACACACATTTCGATTTCTGGATATGGTCTTCGAAACACTGCGCCGTCTCGAATGGGTTAATTGTGATATCTCGACCGGTATGATCAGACCGTACGTTCCAAAGATATTCCGACGTAAGATTTTCGAAACGTTACCTGGTTTGTGACACCCTGGTATTAAGGCCACAATTAGCATGATCATGCAGCACTTTGTCTGGAAATCAATAAGTAAAAAAGCTCAAACATGGTGCACATTTTGCATACCGTGTCAAAAATCTAAAATTCATCGGCACACTAACTCACCATTGGGTTTATTGCCAGACGCAAGGTTTAGTCACATACACATCGACGTTTACCTCCATCTAAAGAGTTTAAATTTGTTTTCACCTGTATTGATAAATTTTCCAAGGTGGCCTAAGGCCTTTCCGATGTGTGACCTGTTGACCGAGACAGTTGCCCAGACGCTGTATATGGATTGGATCTCACGATTCGGAATTACATAAGATAGAGGATTTAATTTCGAGATCAACCTTTTCCAGGCAGTAGCAAGACGAAGACGACCTCTTTTCATCCTGCTGCCAATGGAATCGAGGAAGGGCTGCATCGCCAGCTCAAATAAGCGATTAAGTGTTATGCCACCTTGCATTGGTCAGAACTCCTGATTACCGCGCTGTTGGACATGTGTGCTTGCCTCAAGGAGAATATTGGATTTTCACCTGTGGAAACGGTTTATGGCCAGTGATTGTGACCTCCCTTAGAGTTTTAAAAGATTTCACGTAATCCATTCATGTGTTGACCGAAGAGAGTTTCCTGCAGACTGCGGCTCTATACGAGAAATCTCCTTTCTGTGCTCACTTTTCTCCATTCGCTTGGCTATATATTTGGGCTCCCAGATCTTCGCACTTGAACGTACATTTGTGTGCATCCAAATACTGTCTGAAAGCTGTTGGAGCAGCCGTACCAGGGTCCATTTAGGATTTTTCGTCGGAAGGCAAAATGTTTTACCTTCAGCATTGGCGGGCGTCAAGCTACAGTTTTAATTGATCGATTAAAGCCTTCTTATGTGCTGCCTCATATGTCGTCTGATAATCTTGCGTGCAAGAAGACAGCAGATCCCGAGGGCTAGAAAGATTCAAAGCCATCATTTACCAGATCCGGTACAAGGGTTTCAACTGGTGGAACTGTATCAAGTCTCCTAACTCCGCTCTCAGGACTAGGGCAGGAGGACTCCTTGGACAACAGCGCTTCGTTCCTGAGTGCGCCGTTGAAGAGAGTCAAGTTGTATAGAAGCTTCGTGAATCTTCAGCAGCAGTCTCTCTCTCCTGCCATCCAGTTCCAGTGACATGTTGAGTTTATGATTATTTACATTAACATTACGTTCTTTATATTTATTAAAGTTAGTTTGTTACCAATATGTGTTTGTTCTGTACAAACACATATTGGTGCCTTTACAAATGTAAAGTAACATACAAAATAATTATTGAATGTAAAGTATATTAATCAAAAATATTTACGGCAGCGGGAAATAGATTTAGTAGCATAACGGAAAATGAAAAATGGTTTGAAAATTGTTAGTTTGGAGGTCACCTGTTTTCACTTAAAATTTTCCTCCATGACTTCCAAAAATATTAAAGCACAAAGATGATTTTCATCTTTATCTGAACATTCAAAAAATTATCTTTTGAATAATATCCAATAAGTTGCCGCACAATTTTTTGTCTAATTTTAATAAATTTTTTAAAATATTTTTCGTCATAACTTACAACACTTTTCACCGTCATGATGAAATTTAAATTGTTGCCACTGTTTACAGAAACATTTCAATACGTGTTTCTCTTCCATATTTGAAAGCTAAGGTAATATTCTAGTGAATTTCACCTTCTTTTTTTCTTTTATAAATTTTTCTATGAAATCTGTAAACGAAGTCCTCTAGGATATTAAGTATATTAGGAAGCATATCCCATAAGCTGAATAATTATGGTTTCAATGTTTCAGTTCATATCAGCATGTTTTAATCCAGCAAACGAGCAGCAGGACATAAGATGTGCAGCACTATTTTCATGTTGTAATAAAATGCATTTTTCGCAGATGTAACATATTTTGGAATTTATTAAAATTTTCTAATTAGAAACTTTAAATTACGTGTTAGCTGATACAGGTAGTTACTTGATTCTATTAGGGACGTTCGTTCATGTAGACAGTGAACAGAATAGGTACAGAGCTTTTAAAAAGAAACGACTTAATTTTCTAGCACAGTTTGAGTTTCCCCACGGGCATTCTAACGGTCTTACACCATTCAGGGTAGGCCTGTTCTGTATGGGTCTCTACAACTACGAAAATCCCACTTTGAAATTTAAAATTGTTTTGTTCAGGTAGCCATGAATATCAACTTATGCACAAGAGATGTAACAGAAATTACATTCCAAGTGAACAGACTAGTCGCCGGTTGGTGAGATATTATGAGTCTCACAGAAAGTGTATGTGAGGGAGAAAGGGAACCTTTTTCCGAACGTTTTTTTCAAACCAGAATAAAGAAAATATCATATACTGTAAAGTCTCCCTACAACGAAGTCTCTCTACAACGAATTTCTCCCTATAACGAAATTTTTAATTGGAATGTTAAAGAACATTCAAAATATTCTCCATATAACGAAGTGTTTTCAAAGGTTTATCTTTTCGATTTTTGTCATTTTTGAAGAAAGTTGATAGTTTATGTGCAACCAATTCGCTTACACGTGCCTGTTTCTGGAATCACTCACTCTTAAAATGTGTTTTTTTTTTCTGAAAATTGAATATCACGAAATGCAAAGCAATGGAAAATAACGGAATTTTTCAAGTAAAATAAACGCAAGTACATACTAGTACATATTATTCTCTAAATTGGTGAATTGTCTTAACTTTTGAGCATTATATATATACAATAAAAATTAATATTATTTTAACAAATTTATAATATATATATATTACTCCATTTTCAATTGAAAATCATAATTAAATACATTTGAATTTATCGGACCTATTGAAAAGTTTGGAACATTTACTTAAATAACTGTAAATTCTATAATCTCCGTTTAACGAAACTTTCTCTATAACGAATTTTACAATTGGAACCAAGCGATTTCGTTATAGGGAGACTCCACTGTAGTTATATTTTATAAGCACTCAATTTGTGTGTAAGATCAGGTTGTCCGCAAGAATTCAAATCTTCATTGCTCTCGTAGACCCGGGCAAAGAAGACGAAGGGGTGACATCCTTCACTGAATGAAAACTGTGACCGTTAGGAGAGGGACGCTTATTGGATGGTCTCTGTTTTCGAATCTCTATTAGCACTGTCGTAACACCGCTGGACTGGCTAGTAACAAGCGAACTCGCTCATCTTCTGAAATAAAAGAATAAAATTATTGGGCTCAATAGTAAAACCGTTACGAAGGGAACCAAAAATCATGCTACTTGGCTACCAAAGGGTGCATCTGTGAAAGCTGGACTCTCACGCTCTTTTTCTTAGATTCATGTGTTTTGGGGGCATATTTAATTGTTATTACTTCGTTGTAGGAAATGGCAACGTATTGACTCTTGAGTCAGCAATTCTATGCTGCTTGAGGACATGTACAGAGATACACTCTTACAAACGACTGAAGCTGGTTGATAGACATTAATGAAACTTTGCGCTTTACAAGAAGCATTTTATTTTTTAAGATCGATGGTTTTCATGCAAACTGTTATCTGATGCAGAGGGAAATAAACAGACAATTTCTAGATGATTCTAGTTAAGATATATAATTTAAAGGAAATTCAATGTTGTGGAGTCAGCAATTTATTTTTGCAAAACTAAACTAAATACGAAAATTTATTATTCCTTCGTGCGGGGATTGAACTATTGACCGACTTGCTTAGGCGAGAGAAATTACTTCAATGGCCGTAAAATTGATGATCATGAAATGGCCAAAGACATTTGTGAATCTGTCTGATTTGAAGAAATCAATTTATTCTTTAAATTTGAAAGTTTTTAACCAAACTTTGCATGAATAATTTTCAGAAAGTGAATTTTCCAAGTAATTTTTACGAAAATGATGTCACTTGTAATTTTCAAAACTAAAATTTGAAAAAATCTTCCTGAAGGTGTTCGATCCTTTATCACAAGCTTCCCCGTGGAGAGGAAACTACTTTTCAACCACAACTTTAGTGAATAAATTTAAGATAGAATTTAAATGAAATTTAGTGTTATGCAGTCATCTTCTAAACTAGCAAGCCTGGATTCACAGCGCATTTTCAATGGCACTCTTCATAGACTGAAACCGAATGTTTTGAAATAATCAATTTTGAAGTTTTTCATATAAACTGTTTCCTGTTCAATCCAAAAGTAAGAGTCTATCGTCCTTGAAACGTTTGAAAACGAAATTACTTGTTCTTTAAAAAAATTAAAGAAACATGTTTTACTTATGGGGATCAGATTCTCGACCATCAGCTTACTGGGTCGGTGAAATTGCAACACGGCCATACCATGATGATGAGAGATTTCAACTGTTTCATTTTTTATTGCTTCATTCTTCAAATAAGAAATTGGGCAGGAATCGCACTGCACGTTTA
>BGPR01006985.1:6337-75079 GCA_013235015.1 Araneus ventricosus
ATGACAAGTCAAAATCAAACTTGCTGCAAACTTACGTGCTATCTGGGAACATGCCTTCTTTCCCTTTTTTTTTGCGCATGTCTGATTTTCTTAAAGCGCATGCGTGAATTTATTGGCCCGCACCCACATAGCAATTTTAGTTTGCAACAAAGTTGCAGCAGTCTTGCTATGTAGGTCTGCAAACTTGCAGCAAGTTCAGCACGGCAAGACCGAAAGTTCATAATAAGACTGCAGCATGTTAACGCAAACTTCGAAGTCACCAAACGACAAACTTGCAGTAAACATGTCGTGTCAAATTTACTGCATATTCTGGAGTATTGGGTATTTCTTCCCTTCTTCAAAGCCTTTCCCTCCGGAAGGCTCTTCCTTTTTTCCCCCCTGATTTTATTATCGCGGAACAAGACGGTGTGGCTGCCCTTCCCCTTTTTTTCTCCCTCTTCTTCTGACCGCATTACGAGGGGTATACTGAGTTATATTAAACAGAACTTACCTTTACGAACCAAACACATGTAAAAAAAGACCATATACCTTTTTTTAGAATGCTTACATTGTAGTTCCATAAGGGCGCATTTTTTTTACTTTTGCACGGAGCCGTTCAAAGTCTAAATCCGATCCTGCAGCAAGTTAACGCAAACTTCGAAGTCACCATACGACAACTTGTAGTAAACTTGTCGCGTCAAGTTCATTGCAAACCAGTAGATAAAAATAGCTTGCCGTGTCAAATTTACTGCATATTCAAGGGTATTGGATAAAAAGGGGTATTTCCTCCGTTCTTCGAAGTCGTTCCCTACAGAAGGGTCTTCCCTTTTCCAACCGCTTTTATTATAGCGGAGCAGGTAAGTGTGGCTGCCGTCCACCTTTTCTTCTGACAGCATACAAGGAGTGTCCTGAATTATATTAAATGGAACTTACCTTCACGATTCAAAGACATGTAGAAGAGAGCGCGATTCGAACTCGCGATCAAAGGAACGTTCGCGCGTATACAGACCACTACACTAGATTGGAACATACTCAGGAGAAAAAAATAGTTTTCACTTCTTCATTGTCTTGTGAGTAGTAAATGTGCAGTATCAGTTTCACAGCAAACTTGCTTTGCCAGGGGGGGTGATCGATTATGCTGTTACTTTGCTGGAGTTTCGCTGCAAATCTGTCACGTCAAGTTTGTCAAGTCAAGATAATATCCAGAAAAAATCACATTTGCTGTAAATGTGCATGCTATCTGGGCATGTTATTAGTCTCGTGTGAACCGACCTTTAAGGTGGGTCTACACTATTGGCCAATATTGCTGGTGCAATACCATGTAGTTGTCACTTCGGGACAAGAACATGCCATTGCCCGCTCTTTCTACGCATGCCTAAACTTCTGCATGCGCGAGTTTATTATCCCTACAATTTTGTCCTCGTGTAAACACACCTTTAGGGATACTGTGCCTCCCGTTAGGACTGTATTTATACAGTTCTAAGCCCCAAGCAAAGGACTTAATTCTGCTTCCGCTCCTCTGGTGCATTCACCGTAACTGTAGAGATAGGCAACGTAAATGTGCCACAGATATATTTAATATGTATGGATGCACTTAAAAACAGTGTCTTGTAAGATGTTTCCAAAGCAATACTGAAATAAGTAAAGGTTCTATTGTAATTTCTTTTATATTTGCGCCCTCTGATAGTTACGCCCTAGGTTGGCCCTTTCGGAAATCTAGCCCTTCCTTCTCCTCCTCCCAGTTTCAAAACGGGACTCCCGCTTTCCCGAGGGAGCTTCAGTCTCCCTTCCCCAATTTGTAGTTTTCGCTTTTGTGGGAGAGGCTCGCTCCCCCTTTCTCGTGATCGCATTCTAGTTTTATGACCCACCGCGCCGAATAGAAAACGGAACGGATGAAAATCCCAAACATTTCGACCGCATCATGCCAATTCGCAACGGATTTTGGCGTTGACGATGGGTTCTGGAGCGATGCACTACAAATGTTGTGGAACGGAGCGCTGGTGAATGTCCAGCTTTAAAGAGATCGGTTCGATAAAAAGTTATATGCGCGCCCACATCAAATTTTGAATAATCCTTTTGATTAAATTAATTCTTTACAATTTCGAGTTAATAATGTGATTTGAAGTCAAAGAAGGATTGATTTTCAATCGTAACTAGGATTTTCTATTGGAATAAAAGTTAAGCTCAAAAGTAATTGCTTTTAAAAAATATGGGCCTTAAAGGAAGTCATCTTCAGTACTATCTAGTTGTTTGTTATTTTTAATCCATACCGGGGATAACGGCCTTTTTGCCTAAAAATCCCTAAACTCGTCGTTCATCGACCTTCTTTTCATCATCAAGGAAATCATTATTTATCTAAAACCATTTAACAGTTTTTTGGATTTGATTTAGCTTATGAATATTAAAATTCCAGACTTAAACAGATGTACTATTTTTCATTTTCTATACATAGGGTGTCCACTCTAAACGTGGCCCAAAAACTAATTTCTAAATTATTAGAGATAGGCATATACTTTCAATTATAAAATGCTTTAAATAACGCAAAGAACTATATTTTATGCTTTTTGAGTATATAGAAATAATACTGAAAAATTTACGAAATCTAAGATTTTATGTCGCACCCTGGTTCTATAGTCATATTTAGCAAAATGTTCTTGAGACATTAACATTTTAAACAAACAAGTTCCACTCTTCTGCGACTAAAACCAAACGAGTTATGAAGCTTTGAATATCGATATTTTAGATGATTTTAGACTATTTTAATGGCCGCCTCTAGGAAGATCCCCGAATACAGCTTGGTGCTCAGCGCTCGATGGGACAGCCGATTGGTTTAAAACTAGGAAATTCAATGCTCCATAATCAGTCAGTTTTAGCCACAAAAGAGTAAGACTTTTTTTTATTGCTTAAAATGTTAGTGTGTCAAGAATGTTTTGCTAAATATGACAAATTGGACCGGAAAGGTAGTATAAAACTTTAGACTTTGTGATTTTTTCAGCAATGCATTTAAATATTTAAAAAGTATAAAATACAATTCTTTACGTAAATTAAAGAATTTTCCCAATTGGCAGTATATGACTATCTGTAACGGTTTACAAATTTTTCCAAGTTTACAGTGGACACCCTGTATACAGTATAAGCTGGGATGGAGAATTTTTCAAAACGAGAACTTTTTATAACGATACGTAGTTAGTTTTTTAAAATTAACATTAATTTATTTCACTCTAAATAAATAAATAAATAAAGGACAATATAGAGCATTTTATTAAAAACCGGGTAACGAATCAAAATCAGGATATGTAGAAACGTATCTAGGTTGTCTGATCACTGTAAAACACATAAAAAGTGAATGAATGTATTATATTGTAAAATATATAATTTACAATTTTGTCATCACAACTTTGAACAATGTCGTTAAACATGGAATTTAAAATATAGTTTACAGATTATAATATTATAGATTATTTGGCTCCTTAATGAAAAGTTGTTCCAGTAAATATTTTTAAATAAAATACTTAATAAACTTTAATGCTTTTAAATACTAATACTAACATTTTTTGATAAAATGTTACGCTAACAATATTTTTAAAAATTCGGTCCCTCTTCAATATGTTGTACAAAATTGTTAATAAAATATTCGATGTTCACAATATTGCCAGAATATTTTACAATATTGTGGTGTTAATGGGGAGGCGCTGCGGGTCTCTTTGGCAATACAAGATGATACACTTTCTTATTGTTATGAGTTCTTGATTCAAGCCCGGCTAATGGCGGAACAAGACCAACAACCCATAATTTTTCTTTCAAAAAATAATAATAATAAAAAGAGACAAAAGAAACAAATCTTTAAACTGATCCCTTTATTACAGAAACGAAAGATTTATAGAAACATAAGATACATGTTAACAAAATTATTTTCATAATAAAGCGAACCAGATTACTTTACATTTTGTATAAAATAGAATATAGTGATTGTCCAAAAAAGCATAAACGCAACTACTAACTGTCACGTCAGCAATTAACATAATGCATCAAAAACCCAAAATTCAAATTAATTAATGTATTACTTTCCATTTGAATTATGAATTCAACGAAAGTCCAACGTGATGAAATTCTATTGAACTAATAGTTATAGCGAAGAGGTAGTGTCGAGTTTTTCCTCCTCCAACAGAAATCACTGCCTCTATAAATCTCTTAGTGGAGACAACCGAATCATAATTTTTATAACTGAAGTCCAGCTACAATGAACGAGAAGAATGTAGGCATTTAAGGAGATTCAAAAATACCAACTAATGTGATACACAATGCCAACATGGGATTATGAACACAATGACAATTTATATTTTGCAGACACGAAGTATTGATGCCCCAAAGAAATTGCATACATTCTTTGAATAATTATCTAAAAAAACAATAAAAAAAATACTTCCAACTTTCAAGACTGAAATTAATTAATACATCTTATGAACATAAATACATCTTAAGCTTTCACAAGTATCACTTAATATTAAAATGAAAATTAAGAAAGCACCAGACATCATAAAGAAAATCATTCCAAGTAAAAGTGTTACTTCTTTGCACAGTAGTTGAACGGCAGCAGTTTTGTTCTACACATAATATGCAATCATCATTAAGCTTGGCTTATTTAACGTATTTTAATAAATATACAAACATATTTTCAATAATTATAAGCTTGTTTACCAAGAAATTAAATAATTAACTCGTAATTAACAATTCAGGCACGTCACAGAAGGTAAGAAATGACAAAAAAAAAAAAAAAAAATGAAGAAATTTCTACACTGACATCACATCTAATCATTTATTAAATGCAGTAATTTTAACTGTCTTTAAAAATTAAAGATTTTTTCACTTTGCACTTTGTTTAACTTTCATATAATACAACATTTTATTTTGTGTGAATTACGCCTGAAAATGCTTCACTGCCACAAAAAATGTTTCAGTTAGTAACGTGGTCTCAAAAAGGTTCGCCATCACTGCTCTATAATATGCGTCAACAGATGTCACTTTAAAGATTTTGGACAAAGAAATGATTTAATGCAAAAGTCGCATGCAAATGGATTCTAGTTCGTATGCGTCTGTAAATGCGACTTTAAATAACGATTCTGAGAAAATGCTTTGTTACAAAATACACATGAAAACGGTTTCGAATGTGTTAGCAAATGTTGTTTTAAATCCCATTTGATAGAAAATCTTTTATTACACACATCACATGCCAACGGTTTCTCAACCGTATGAGTAAGTAAATGTCTTTTTAAATTGTACTCGTGAGAAAATACTTTATTACACACATGACATGCAAACGGTTTCTCTTTCGTATGCGTCCGCAAATGCGACTTTAAATGATGATTCCGAGAAAAAGCTTTATTACAAAATTCACATGAAAACGGTTTCTCTTTCGTATGCGTCCGTAAATGTGACTTAAAATCACCTCTGTTAGAAAATGTTTTATTACAAAATTCACACGAAAACCGTTTCTCCTCCATATGTTTCAGTAAATGCAACTTTAAATCCCATTTGTTCGAAAATGTTTTATTACACACATCACATGAAAATGGTTTCTCTTTCGTATGCCTCCCTAAATGAATATTTAATCTCCACTTTACTGGAAATGCTTTATTACATACATTGCATGCATATGGCTTTTCGTTTGTATGTATCAGCAAATGTCTCATTAAATTACCTTTCCAGTAAAATTCTTTACCACATATTTCACATGCATACGGTTCTTTTTTCGTATGTATTTGTGAATGCCTCACTAAAATACCTTGTCTTGAAAACGCTTTACCGCATATTTCGCATGCATACGGTTTTTCTTCCCTATGAGTGTGTAAATGTAATTTTAAATTCCACTTGTGAGGAAATGGTTTATTACAAACGTCACAAACAAACGGTTTCTCTTTCGTATGGGTCATTAAATTGTTTTGTTGAAAAAAATCTTTATTACATAAATCACTTGAGTATATTTCCTCCATTGTGTAAATAATAAGAAAATGCCTTTAAAAAATACTTTCTGAAAATTCTCTAAATTATCAATCATAAGCATATGCATTCCCTTTAGATTCAGTTTTCAAAACAAATTTTAAAGGTTTATAAAGACATATTTCTTGTTGCATAAAACGCATTGGGTTTATACGATTCAAAATTTGATTGATGATAATATGCTTTACTACGGGAGCCATAAGCATAAGATTTCCGCCTCTTTCTGCCCATGCATATACAAATTTTATATACGGCTATAAATAAAACAATACGAAAGGTGCTATCAATACTCAAAAATTTAACATATCTACTGGAGAAATTATTTTTTTCTATTCTGTGGTGCTGTATTCCATCCAAGATATGCAGTCAGTTGTAGCCTAGATCTGTGGAGCTTGAAACAGTTTCACTTTCCTTAGGGAAGATGCAGTGTCCTTGTAGTCGTTCTCAGTATCAGAACAAAATTCGTAACGACATCATCCATGAAGGTATCTCATTATGCGTCTTAGAAATCTAAATGACATAAAAAAATTATGCAGTTTTAGTCTCAGAGTTACAGAAAATCATTGAACGCATTCAAAGATTAAAACAGCTCCTTAGAACTAACAAGTAAGGAGATGGATTCTGATATACAATACGATTTGAAAAGAATAGGTAAAATTTGAAAGGTAACATCTCGCCAACTAAACAACATAGAGTTCTTACTAAAAATCATTTTCTTTTGGAGGTGAGAGGTTATTTGATCGGAGAGATATCTCACTATTCATGTTCTTCTTTGCATTACGAGTTTGTTTCCTAATTTTTCATAATTCAATTTATAGAAAAAAAGGGCAAAAGCATGGTTGCTGTGTTAGGTTCACTAAGCTACTTAGAAATCTTTAGAATTTTTATTTCAGAAATTGTCACAATACAGAAAAAACAACATCAATAATTTGCTACAGGAAATGGAATTGTTATGAAACCGGAATTTGAATAAATAAAATCCATACCAGCTGGTGGATTTGTAAATGGTAGAGCGATGCTATATACGGAAGATCTTTGGTGGTATAACGATTTCTAAATTTTCAATGTATCGTCCCTCATTCTGGATCAACGCTGTAAGGCGAGGTATCACAAAGCTCCCAGCATTAGGAAACATTTCTATTGCTTTTTGGGGCAGATTAAACGAGGCCCATAAACGAAACGAGATTAATTCTGGTATGTGGGGCGATTTTAAAAGAACACATTAACTTTGAAGTGCTACTTCTCCGCAGCTGAAGGAAATGAGATCTTCTTCCAATAAATTATTGGAGTTCTTCGGTTTGAATATCGGTTCAGTACTGTGTATGTTATTCTGTGTGTTTCGTTTCTCAATGAATAAGCGAAGCTACGAGTATTCCGCTATGCTGAAAGCGAAGCCGCTGGTGTTTTTTTTAAGTTAAAAAAATTTTGCCCGGTACACGCTTGAAATGCCGCGGAAATTCTCGTTTTGTGATTTTTTTAAAATCCTAGATTCCTAACATTCAATGAAAAAGCGTAGCTAATAGTTTCCTGCTAAGCTGAAAGCGCGAAGCCGCTTATATTTTTTTAAGTAAAAAAATTTGCCCAGTACATACTTGCAATGCCGCAGGCATTGCGTACTCAATCTCTCCTTTTCAGGTGACGCATGCGCAAGAGAGCAATAAAAAGCGCACTGCACATCCAAAACAGTATTTGGCGACGGCAAATGAAATTGCGCCAAGAAAAATTGGCGAGAAACAGGTCCGCACCGTAAGCTCCAGGTTTACCGAAAACCAATCAATAACTCGCTATCGAAAATGTAAATATTTTTACAAAACCAGAATTTCAAGACAAAAAAAATTATACCAGCTGACGGCATTGAAAATAGTGAAGTGATACAGGAGATGTTCTGTGGTATAGCGATTTCTAAATTTTCAATGTGTCGTCCCTCATTCTGGATCAAAGCTGTAAGGCGAGGTATCACAAAGCTCCCAGCATTAGGAAACATTTCTATTGCTTTTTGGGCATGTGTAACCGAATGGTGTTTTCATTGTTCTGAATGAAGCTGCGTGGATATATATCTCTTTTGACTTCGAATATCCCAATGGACCCAAGTGTCAGTCTGAGATATTTGTGTTGTAAAGTATACGGTTAGGATCAATTGAGGAACCAAACATAAAATGCAAATTAAGAAATCATCAATCATTCCGCACGTAAAAGTGTTATTTCTTTACACAGTAGTTAAATGGAAAATGGAAGCATTTTTGATCTGCAATATATTCTGCAGTAAAATAGCATTATCATTCTGTCTGGTTTATTTCACGTATTTTAATACATACAGAATTATATTTTTAATAATTAGAAGCTGATTTACCAAAAAATTAACTAGTCAATACGTAAACACCTATTCAGCAACTTCACAGGCAATAAGAATAAACAATAAAAATAAAGAAATTAATACACTGATTGTATGACATTAAATCATTTATGAAATGCATTAATATTAATTGTCTTTCATAAAATGAAACTTTTCTTTCCAGAAAACACTTTTTCTAACATTCATTTACCACAAAATTTAGTCTCATGTGTAAAAATGCTTTATACCACAAAATGCATGCAATAGTTTTGTAATAAGTATCTAGAAACTTATTGTATTACCTGAATTGAAATGAATCGATGTTTAGAATTTAGACTATAGAAGAAAATGATGCAAGATGTTATTTGTCTCAAGCAGTTTCCTAATCGAAATCCAAAATGGAAACGTATTTATTGGCAAATTATTTTGTTTAAACATTATCTTATTTTTTTGCAGAAATAATTTATTTTAAAAAAAAATATTTGAACTACATATGTCACAGACATACAGTTTATATTTGATATATGTCAATAAGTGGTTGTTGAAATGCATTGGCGTAGCGTGGGTAAACTGTGCTTGGGGCATACATAATTTTTTCGCCGCCAGTGGCTTAGCAAATATAAATGGCGACAGGGGCATGGTGTTATTTTCTCGCCCCTGATAAAGCATTATTGTTTTTTTTCTAAATAGTGCCTTTTTAAACTATTAGCCCTTACATCTATATCCTACTAAGCCCACCAGTCGCTACGCCACTGCTAAAATGCTCTTGCTAAGAAAACGCCTCATTACGCATTACATGCGAATGGTTTTTAAATTCACTGTCGTATGCGTCAGCAGATGTCTTTAAAGATTTTAGACAGTAAAATGTTTTATTGTAAAAGTCACATGCAAGCGGTTTCTCATTCCTATGTGTCCGTAAATGCGTATTTAAATTCGGCTTCTGGGAAAATGCTTTATCACACACATTACATACAAACGGTTTTTCTTTAGTATGCAAATTCTAAAGCTGAGTAAGCGCTTTACTGCATATGTCGCATGCATACGGTTTCTCTTTCGCATGCGTAAGGAAATTTGTTTTTAAATGCGAATTCTACGTAAATGCTTTCTTACAAAAGTCACAAACAGTTCCTCTTTCGAATGCGTCCGTAAATCTGCCATTAAATGCGACTGTTTAGAATATACTTTATGACACACATCATATGCAAACGGTTTCTCTTTCACATGTGTCATTAAATGATTGAAAATGTGATTCAAAAAGCACATTTTGGTTAGTAAGCTATTTGCACAAAAAGCGGGGATACAGACCCGCTATTTGTAGAAATGCACAATTCTGAATAATTCAAGTCTAATGTTGTGAAAAAATATAAAAGTTTTGAACTAATGAGATTTAAAACATAATTTTTAATGTGACATAATAAAATGCAAAAAAAATTAAGAGCAGTGCCTATTAATTTGGAATATAATAAGGCATACTGAAGATTCCTTGAAAGAATTAAAATAAATAAATAATTAAAAAGATATATCTTACAAGACTTAAAGATTTTGCCAAAGTTACGATCCATATTTACAAACTGATTCTAAGAAAAGAAATCAAACAGATCAGTCCAAATTAGGCAACTGTTTGTGGTCCAATCTAGGCAACTTTTGGACAATAGGAAAAAAAGTTTTCCTACCATTGTTTTAAAACTATTTTAATAAAATCATTATAGTAAATTGTAACGACACAAACTTCCTATCTGAGGATAAAATAACACATTTTCCTACTTACTTTAAAACAGTGTTAAAGTAATTAATTGACGATACCTAAATATAAACACTTGATCTTTAATTGTAACCACATAGCACTCTCTTTTAAAAATGATTTCATACACCACATTTATATCGTTGAAATATAATTTGCCCATTTTACGGCCCGAATAATGAAGATAATTGAAAATACGATACCGATATCAATCTATGCATCGGTCTAAATTCGGCGACTGCCAAACATTACATTAAATTCACCGAAAGTCTATCTTGACGAAATTCTGGCCTACATTGTCAAGGTGAAGAAGAGGAAGCAGAGTTTCTCGTACAGTCACAGGATCTCATTTCCGCTGGATTTCTGTTTGCAGAAACAGTTGAACCATAATATTTATAAAGGAAGTGTAGCTAAAGTTGATGAGTTGAGAGCAGCCATAGATGGAGAATGCTCTCAAATGACAATTGGTATAATTAGTGAGATCTGCAATTCGAGCGGTTGGGATTATCAGCAGACCTAGATATTAACGACAAAGTCGACAGCATCCAAGTAGTAATTATGTGAAAAAGCAGATCTCGCGTCCAAAAACATCTACTCTAGATCACAGTCTTGAAAGGTTTAACCATTTTTTTCTCAAATGCAAATTATCTACACGAGTCTCTGTAACTAATAATATTCACAAAATTGCAATTAAATGTCTACTTGTATCAGTAAAAACAAAATTTCAATTAAATGCCAAATTCAAAAAAATATATTATAGAAGGCACTATGAATAGAGTTTCAATAAAGCTGAATATTACATGAAACGGAATCATTTAACCGGTCACCATCTGGAAAATCTATTAAAAAATAAAAATGATGGGAGGCAGTATTTTTCAAACAGCCGCTGATGTTAAAGGCGTAGGTAGAACTACTTTACTCGCCTGACTCTTTGTTACTCGCGATACTCTTGTTTCTCGAAGTTACTCGTGATTCTCTTCTGTTTCTTTGAAATACTAATGTATGGAAAATTGGCGAAATAAAATGAAACTAAGGTTACAATTAAAATTGTTTTATTTCTTAATAAAATATATTGCAATGTCAATTCTTTTGTTTTGAATTCTTAAATCGTGCGTGGATATGTTACAAATCTGCGTAGGATCGGTCGATTATAAGAAAAGTAACATACATAATTAAATAATTTTTTTGTAACTTCTATTGTTACCCTCTATCTCTAAAATAAGACATTAGTTATGTTTTTAACATATGTAGTTCCGAGATATAGAGGATCGCGTCACCAATTCATGCGCATTTTTGCCAACTTTGCGACTCAGTAGTCGCTGAACTACAATTCCGATTTTCAATTTTTAATAACTTCTGTTGTTAGCCGTTACCGCTAAAATAAGACATTAGATATGTTTTTAACATACGTAAAGTGGAATCTCTCTATAACGAAATCGCTTGGTTCCAGTTGAAAAATTCGTTATAGAGAAAATTTCGTTATACGGAGATTAGAGATTTTTGCAGATATTTAAGTAAATGTGACAAACCTTTTAGTATGTGCTATAAGTTCAAAAATATTTAATTATGACTTTCAATTAAAAATGAAGTAATATTTATTATAAATTTGCTACAATTATACTAATTTTTATTGTATAAAAAATGCTCAAAAGTGAAGACAATTTACCAATTTAGAGAATAATATGTACTAGTACGGATAAACATAAAATGCATATTGTCACATCCATTTGCTGTTTCCACCCCTACTCCATCCCGATTCTTGGAATCTTGACCCATAGAAATGATGCTTCCTCTGTAGAAACCCAGGTTCCCACAACTGCATTACCCTTCACATAGCATTCTATTGTTATGTGTTATCGCTGGAATGAACAATGCGAGTGGTTCCAAAAACAGGCACTTGTGAGCGATTTGTTTCCACAGAAATTAGCAACTTTCTTCAAAAATGACAAAAATCGAAAAGATAAAGGTCTGAAAAAATTCGCTATAGGGAGACAACCACTTCGTTATATGGAGAATATTTTGAATGTTATTTAACTTTCCGAATAAAAATTTCGTTATAGGGAGAAATTCGCTGTAGAGAGACTCTACTGTATTTCTTTTTCAATCACTTATTTTAAAACTCAACATCGGTAAACATAACAAGACAAAAGAGAGACAGTTGCTAAATAGTAATTAATGATCTAATCTTCAAACAGTGAAAATAAAACACATTTTAAGACTATACGATCTCGCTTAGTAGGAGATACAAATATAGACAATTCACAATACCTCGCTTGACAGGAGGTAAATATGGTCTCCTGCTTAATAGAGGAACACCGGCTTTTGAGTCCAGCTATCAGCAACTCTTCGCTAGAACTGTTGGGTTTATCTCTTCGCCACCCATTAGGAGAAGGCGCTACAATCTTCGCCCAGTTAATAATTGATAAAATTTTACATTTGTGTTCATTTGAGTTATGAAACTTAATGTATGTTGTTACTCTATCTTGAAAGAATCATTTAATGTGTGTTAACATATTAAAGTACCTCTGCACTTCCTCTTCGTGATATCGAATAATTTCCATAGGTATAGCCATAAACCAACCAACAATTTCTAATGTATATACAAATTTAACTTTCGGAAAAAATTGTATATCCAAACTGGAATTACAATAAGAGCCAATAATCTTTTTTTTTTTTTTTTTGCGGAACGAGCAATTCATGTAAAAAAAAAGAAGACAAAACTATATAATTGTTTTGAAGCCATACAAAGGTTTAATATGAGGAATAGAAAATTTCTACAAAAAGTCAAAAAGTTTCTCCTACCAATAAATCCTCTCTTTCTTCTCATCATTACTTTATTCGTGAAACTGACTTGAATGACAGTTTTGTCTTTCAAATTTCAATCACACATATACTAACAATAAAAACAAATAAGAACCATTCAATTGAAGGAGGATATAATTTAAAATGCAGATTTAAAAGGTAGGAAGCCACATTGAAAGAAAAGCAATAAATGAAGCACAGCATTACATCAACATACTTTATTAAAAAGGAAATATTTTTAATTAATCATACATCCCTTATGATCATGTCAATCTTAAGCTTTCAAAAGTTTTACTTATATTAAAATTAATCTTAACCTTACTTATATTAATAATATCAAATTAAGAAAGCACATGGAAGGATTTTTCTTCTGCAATATTTTGCAGTGAAATGCAATTATCATTATATTTGGGTTATACAGCGTATTTTAATACATGCAGAAACACATCTTTAACTAGTACAAGTTGTTTCACCATGAAATTAAATAATAAACTCGTAAAAATCGATTTAGGCAAATCACAGAAGATAAGAATGAACAATAAAAATAATGAAATTAATACACTGACTCTTTCACATCAAATCATTTATTAAATGCATTAATTTTAAATGTCATTAATACAAAGAAACGTTCTTTTTAGATTGAATGTTGTCTCACTTTCATTCATTACAAAATTTTGTTTCATATGAATCATGCATGAAAACGTTTTATACCAAAAAACAATGCAACACTTCTGTTATATGCATCTAGCAACGTATTGCATTACCTGAAATAAAATGAACCTAAAATTCAGAATGTGGTAGAAAATGATGTAGACTGTAATGCATTAGAATGATGCCAATTGCCAGATATTATTTATCTGTAACAGTTTCCTTGTTAAAATCTGAAATGGAAAATTATTCATCTATAAATTATTTATTTTAAAAATTATCTTGTGTTTAGTAGGAATAATTTATTTAAAAAAATCTTTAAGCCATTTGTCACGGATATACAGTTTATATTTGATACTTGTCAGGAAGTAGCAGTGGAAATGCATGGCTTAGAGAGGATATGGCTCTCATGGCATAATTTGACTTCGCATCCAGCAGCTTAGTAAATGTACATGGACACCGGCACATGGTAAATGTAAAGTGTGTAATGTAAAGTGAATGTCATTATCAGCTTTCCTAAATCAAATCTTATGATCTTAATCCGTGTATCCACTGTGCAATTAACCTTGTGTTTTTTGAATTAATATAATTTTAAAGCAATTTATTCTTTAAATCTTCTTTAAACTTTTAAAAAAAAACAAGTTCTTGAGTGATAAAAGATTTTTAAAAAAATATTTCTTCTTATAGCTCACATACTATATACAGCATGATCAGTGGCGAATCGTCAGCTCAGACACAAGCAGTGCTGCAAAAGATTTATAGTCTGAAGTTGTAGGAAATTTTGTGCTAATTATTTTGGTATAAAATGATGATATACTAAAGATTGACAGTTTTTGAGTTATAAGCAAAAAAACAGGAGAAATTTTTTAAAACTGTTTTTTGGCTATAATTAAAATTCCAACAAAAATTATTGGTGGCAAACCTCAGAATCATAATCAGAACCCGAAAAAACATAAAGAAGCAAAAATTTACAACTCCTCCAGAATGGGATTTAAAAAAAAACGACTTAACTACTGAGAAAAAGCGCAAAAGAGCCAAATGAGAGCTGAAAAAATGCAGTTCAAATGAATGCAATTTCAAACAGAGAAAGGGTTGCTTTTCTCCCGTTCGCGTTGTTCTTTGCGATAATAACGGATCCGTAGAAGAGGCAAAACTTGATGCAACTCTGGTCTGTCTCTCTCTTGATTCTTGATTGATTTTCAGTCTTCATTCTACATTTATTATTATTTTTTTGCCATTTTCGTTGATCATCGAATTCTCAAAGTGGAAAGGTAAGGTAAAAACGAAAATACAATCATTTAAAATAATTTCAGGGGAGGGGGGGACTACAGCTCTTATGGACGAGCCACCACAGAGCATGACTGTAGAATCACAGAAACTATGTGGATTATTTTTTTTATCTCCCCGACAACATTTGCCTTTAAAAAGAGATAAAAACGCATTGTTTTATCCTCAGTGGCGTCCCCTGAAACCGGAGACAGCAGCATATGTACGCCACTCTGCACCGCAGTGGCGGATTTTGTCAATATGAGAGCACAGGCGCAAAATTGCTTTGAGACTCCCTCCCCTTACCCAATATTGCAAATTCACTGTCAGATTACCACTACGAGGCGCGTTGAATAGGTTTTGAGGCCCCTAGATTCTCGAGGCGGGCGCCTCTGACACTTGTGCCAAAAACAGCCACTGTTGTACCGCTGTCGCTACGCCACTGTTGAAATGCTCGTGCTAAGAAAATACCCCACTACACATCACAAGTAAATGGTTTCTGAATTCGCTATGGTGTGCGTCAGCAGATGTCTCTTTAAAGATTTTGGACAAGAGAATGTTTTAATGCAAAAGTCACATGCAAACGGTTTCTCATTCGTATGCGTCCGTAAATGTCGCTGTAAATTCGTTTTCTGAGAAAATAATTTATTACAAACTTGACAGACAAACGGTTTTTCTTTTGCATGTATCGTCAAATGTTTGTTTAAACTGCCCTTAACTGGAAATGTTTTATTACACACATTACATACAAACGGTTTTTCTTTTGTATGCGTAAGTAAATGAACCTTTAAATTTTGTTGCAGAGAAAATGTTTTATTGCACAGGTCGCATGCAAATGCTTTTTCTGCTGTATGTATCAGCAAATGTCTCTTTAAAGACGCCAGCTGAGAAAACGCTTTACTGCAAATCCCACATACATATGGTTTTTCCTTCGTATGGGTAAGTGAATGTGCCTGTAAATTCGTCTTCTCAGAAAATGCTTTATTACATACATCACAAACAAAAGGTTTCTCTTTCGAATGCGTCCGTAAATGTGACTTTAACTGCGAAGTTTGAGAAAATACTTTATGACATACGTGACATGCAAACGATTTCACTTTCTTGTGTGTTAAATGTGATATTAAATCATTTTGCTGAGAAAACGCTTTACTATCTAAATCACAGGCGTATGGCTCCTCCATTAATAGGAAAGCACCTTGAAAACAAAAACGTTATTAAATACTCTAATTTCCAATCGGAAACATTACCTTTATATTCTGTCTTCTAATAAAAAAAAAAATTTTACAGTTCATCAAACTTAATTTGTTGCGGTATTTATAGCATGCATGATATATGTAAAAATCAAAAATGTTTCAAAAAATGAATCAAACTTTGCTTCTTAGTAATATGATTTAGTACGGAGAAATAAGAATAAGATTTCCTCTCTTTCTTTCTGCGCATGGCTACAAAAATATTCATAAATCTATGTTAATAAAAAATAAGCATAGTGTTAAGCATTACTCAAAAATTTCGAACATATCTACTGTAGAAGATATCTTTTGTATTTTGTGGAGCTGGATTCCATCTAAGATATGCCGTAAATCTCAGTTTTTATATCGTTTTGATATTACATTGAGAAGATATGGTGTCTCTGTAGCAGTTCTCAGTATCACAGCACACTTCAAAATGACAACATTCATCAAGGTCCTGCATCATGCCACTTCGAAATCTAAACGACATAAAAAACATAAATTTTTTTTATATAGTTTTTTAGTTACTGAAGATCGTTAAACATATTCAAACAAGAAAACAGGTCTATAGTGCTTAGAAGTAACAGGATGAATTCTGGTATACAGAGCAATCTTAAAAGAATGCCTTAACTTTGAAAGGCTACATATCCGTAACTAAACAACGAAGAGCTTCTTTCTATAAATCATTTTAAGGAGTACGTTCTAATGTTTTAATTGATTGGCGAAATGTCGCACTGGTAATGTTCGTTGCATTACAAAAGTTCAAAACGCGATTTTTGCATAAATCTCATTCTGCGAAATCACATCATCTACGATAAAGATGGATGCTCAATTTGGCTCAGTAAGATTATTAGAAATTTTGAACAGAAATTTTTTCTGATTGAAAAATAATAAATTATTTCGAAAATTATCACAATACAGAAGAAAAAACAGGGTAGTTATTTTTTTGTTAAACTAAGTTCGTATAGAAAAAAAAGGAAATTTTGAAATGAAATCAGAATTTTCAGTAAATAAAATCTATACCAGCTGACGGCATTTCAAATGGCGAAGCGATGCTACATACGAGAAGATGTTCGGTGCAATGGCGATTTTTAAATTTTCAGTGTGTCGTCCTCAATTCAGGCCTGTAGCTGTTATACGAGACTACACAATTTACCGTGAATGTTGTGAATAAAGCTGGTTGGAGGCGGTTCACTTTCCCCACAGCCCAAAGTATAAGGCCGTGTCACATCGATACAAATCATAGAGTTGCGAATAAAACTATTTGGTGGCGATTTACAGTAATGCACGGAGGCAATCCATCTCCCATAAAGTTGATGGTACGCAGTGTCTGTAGAGCTTGCGATATGGTAGCAATCCTATTCCATAACAGTCTATCCAGCAGCCTGGAATTCCGTAGAGCAGTACAGGATTATCAATGTGAATTATCCTCAAGAAACATATATACAAAGACGCTAAGAGTATGTTGAACAGAATAAAGCAAATCACATGCATTTTCCAGGAGACACCACTACACATAAAAGTCCTGTAAGGAATACATGAAGCCCATGCAGCTTTTGCGTCAGATAATGTATTAATCGCTCCATTGCTGATTTCTAAATTGATTTAATTTTCTTCGAGTCAGTTGTCAAAATCGGCCGTGAGTGTTATACAGAACTACTAGAGAATAGCTTTTTCCAAAATTCCATGTATAGTGCAAGATGGAACAACACCATTTTTTTATTAATTTTTTAATAGTCTGATACACGGCTACATGGGAAGACTTATAGTATTTGGCAGATAATGTAACGTAGGTGCATACAAAACTTCTGAGTAACTAAAATGGGATTCCAAAAAGCACACATCATATAACACCCGCATTTTGTAGAAATGAACAATCCCTCAATAATTCGTGTATTGTTGTGAAAAAATATAAAAGTTTGGAACTAATGAAATTTAAAAATATGATAATTTTTAATGCGACATAAAAAATGCAAAACAAAATCTTTACCAGCTGTGCCTATTAATTTGGTATATAATAAGGCATACTGAAGATTCCTTGAAAGAATAAAAAAAAAAAAAGACAAAATAAATAATTAAAAAGATATCTTTCTTACAAAAGTTAAAGACTCGTATTTACAAAAATTATTCCAAGAAGAAAAAAAAAGAAATCAAATGGATCAGTCCAAATTAGGAAATTGTTTGTGGTCGCATGGTGGTTTGTGAAAATTTTTGGACACTAGGGAAAATATGTTTCCTAAACATATCTTTAATCTATTTCAATAAAATCAATATAGTATATTGTAGTCAAATAAATTTCCTATCTGAGGATATAACTTATTTTCCCCTCTTATATTTTAAAACAGCATAAAGGTCTTTTGTCTTCTGTTAAAATAATTAATTGACAATTTTTTACACCACATTTATATTGTTATAATATAATTTGCTCATTTCACGGACCGAATAACTAAGAAAATTGAAAATACAATACCGGTCCTATCTATGCGCCACGCCGGGCGAAATTAGGCGACAGTCCCTTATAAATTAACCGAAATTCTACTTTGTTAAAATTCTGGTGAGCACATGGTCAGTGTGAAGAGGAAGCAGAGCTCCTCATACACTCACAGGATCGCATTTCTGCTTGCAGAAACACAATATTTATAAAGAAAGTGCAGCTACAGCTGATGAGTTCAGAGCAACCATTGATCTAGATATCTCTCAAATGACAATTTGTATAATTAGTGACATCTGCAATTCGAGTGGTTGGTAATATCAGTGATATCTTAGATAATAACAATAAAGTCGACAATATCTAAGTACTAATTCTGTGAACAGTAGACCTCACATCCAGAAAGATCTGCTCTATATCGCAGTCTTAAAAGGTTGAACCATTTGTTTTCTCTCAAATGCAAAAAAATAATACAAGTCACTGCTTTTAATAATATGACAAAAATTACAATTAAATGTCTGCTTTTATCAGTATTGTCAAAATTATAATTAAATCACATTTTCTATGATTGATATTTGTGGTGGCACTATGAATAGATTTCTCTTTGGGTAGAATTGTTGAAAAAAGTTAAACATTGCATGAAAGGGAATCAGTAAATGGCCACAATCTAGAAACGGTATCAAAAAAACCAAAATGCTAATACATACATTGTTTCTAATGACTTCAAAGAACATTCATGAAAAATATGATGAAAATCGAACAATGTGTTTAGTCGTGACTACAATTTGCAAGCAAACAGAAGCAATGTTGAAGGCCAAGTTAAAACAGGACCTTGCTTTGATCAGTCAATAATCGAGAAAAGGTTACATATAAATATTCATTTCAGTTATTTAACTTAGATGCATGTGTTTACTTCTTTTCAAATACTTAGTTGTGCTCCCGCTGGTTTGGTGTTAAGGTTTGGGGAAGGGGTGCCAGCTGAGGTGTCATCCTCGTCATCTCATGGTGATTCAAAATGAGATGACGTCCATCCAAAAATAGTCTTCGTGTTGCTTCAGAACAAGACGTTAATATAACTAGACTAAACTAAATCCAATACTTAGTCAACATGTGTAAATAAGTTAAGATATCTTTGTGCTTACTCTTTGTGATATCAAATAATTTTCATATGTATTCTCGTGAAGCAATCTATAATTTCTAATGCATCTGCAAATAAATTTTCAGAAAAATTTCTATATACAAATGGGAATTGCAATAAACAAATAAATAAAAATAATCTACTAAATGAGCAGTTCATGTAAAAAAAGATAAAACAAAGAAATATAAAAAGGTTAAAAATAATGAATTGAAAATATCTAGAAAATGTCAAAAAGTTTTTGTTCCATTAAATCCTCACTTTCTACTTTTTATCCTTATCCTATTCGTTAAAATAATAACTTTGTCTTCCATTTTGAAAAACACATATACCAAGGAAGAGTACCAAATAAGAATCATTCAAATTGAAAGCGGATTTAATTTGTGATGCATATTTAAAAGGGAGGAAGCCACATTAAAAGAAATGCCACAATTAAAGCACAGTGTTATATCGACATATGTTTGACTTATTTAATGTATTATAATAAATACACAAACATATTTTAACAATCATAACCCGGTTTACCATGAAATAATAAGCAAGCATATCTCACAAACACATCCAAGTCCTTCACCAAACATAGTAAAAAAATCAAAATAAGAAAATTAATACAATGCCTACATGAAACCTAAACATTTAATAAATACATTTATTTTCATTGTTCTTCAATAAAATGAAACTTTATCACTCTGCACAACTTTCATGTAACACAAAATGCCGTTTCAGTGAATCATGCATGGAAATGCTTTATAGTACAAAGAATGCAACTGTTCTGTAATATGCATACATATTCGAAATTATATTGCATCAGGTTGCATATTTCTTAAACCAACGTGATGAAATGAAATTAATATATGTTGAAAATTGAGATTGCAGTAGAAAATGGTGTAGGCTGTACTGTATTATACATGCTGTTATTTGTCTCAAGCAGTTTCCTTGTTAAAATCCGAAACAAAAATTCATTCATCTATAAACTATACATTTTAAACATTATCTTGTGTGTTTTGCAGAAATAATTTATTTTAAAAAATCTTTAAACTACGTATGTCACAGATATACAGTTTATATTTGATACTTGTCGGTAAATAGCTGTGGAAATGCAGTGTTGTAGAAAAGGGTAAATAAAGCTGAGAAATTTTTTTTTCTTATTCGCCTTTAGCAGCGTAGCAATTTTAAGAGGACACTGTGGCATTGTGTTATTTTTTCGCTAACTGATAACGTTCTGCTTTACAAAAAGACAAAAATGTGTTATTTTCTCTCAGTGATGTACCCCAAAACTGCAGCCAATAGCATCTGTACCCCACTTGCAACTCTGTTGCGACGTCACTACAGAAATGCTTGTGCTAAGACAACGCCTCACTGCAAATGAAAGTGAATGGTTTCTGAATTCTCTATGTCTCAGAAAATGTCTTTTTAAAGATTTTGGACAAGATAAAGCTTTTATGGAAAAGTTACATGCAAAACAGTTTTTCATTCCAATGTGTTCTTAAATGTGTATATAAATTCGAATCCCAAGAAAACACTTTATTACACATATGACAGGCAAACGGTTTCTCTTTTGTATGCATCCAAATATGTTTTTTTAAACTCCCCTTATCTGGAAATGTTTTATTACATACACTACATGCAAACGGTTCTTCTATATGTATAAGTGAATGTTTATTTAAGAGCAGCTGCTGTGTAAATGTTTTACCGCATAGATTACACGAAAACAGTTTCTCTTTTGTATGTGTTAGTAAATGGGCTTTTAAACTTAATTGAAGAGAAAATGTTTTATTGTACAGATTGCATATAAATGGTTTTTCTTCTGTATGTACTAGCAAATGTCTATTTAAAGTTGCCAGTTGAGAAAATGTTTTACCGTAAATACCACATGGAAATGGTTTTTCCTTCGTATGCATCTGCGAATGTGTCTGTAAATTCGACTTCTGCGAAAATGTTTTATAAAATGTCCTGCAAACATGCACCAACAATGCAAATGATATATTTTTCATATATGTCCGCAAATTAATCTTCAAAGAACATGGAGTAAAAAAGGCTTTACTGCAAATGTCACATTCAAACAGTTTCTATTTTTATGCATTGGTAAATGTGATTTTAACTTTGGCTGCTCAGAAAATACTTTGCAACATAAATCGCAGGAGTGCAACTTCTCCATTATGTAAGTAATAAGAAAATGGATTTTTAAAACAATTTCTTCCAAAAACACTTTTTTTTTCTGAGAAAATTACCCTTTAGTTTCAGTTATGTAAAAAAAAAGCAAAGGTTCATACAAATTAAATTACTTTTTCATTTATTGTACATATGAGATTTCCCATTTGTATGAATCAAAATATGTTTGTTTAAAATTTATTTGCTGGAATGTGAGAGTGATAAGCATAAGCTCTTTTTTTTTTTGCATGCATATAAAAATAGTGTATCTTAAACATTTTAAACTCATCTACCTGAGAGATCATCTTTTCTATTTTATAGTGCTGGATTTTAACCAAGAAATGTTATATGTTGCAGAAAAATTCATGGAGTTTCATGTGGTCTCACCTTCTTACCACCGTCACTTTTTATCGGGAAGATATTATGTCTCTGTAGCAGTTCTGAATGTTAGGGCACACTTCTACATGAAACTATTCATTAATGTTCCTCAAAATTTGGCTTCAAAATCTAAATAATATAAAATAATTTATTAATTTTATACACCAACATAACTGAAAATTGCCAAAAAAATTCAAAGATTAAAAGGAGCTTAAAAGTAATGAAATTAACTTTCATACAGAGGGTGATTAGAAAAGAATGCTCAACTTTGAAAGGCTGAAAAAAAATTTTTATTTAGTCTATATTATTTTAACATAGTAAAACAATAAAAGCAACATAGGCCAAAAATGTCCACAATATATTTCTAAAATAAAAAATTCAGGAAATGAAAGAGTGATATTTTAAAAATGCAATTATAAAACCTAACAACAACAGAACTAAAAAAATTGTATTTACCAGAAAGAATAAACAAATAAATAGAAGTACTCTTGAAAATATAATAAAAGGTATGTATTAATATGGCATGCAATATTAAAAGGTTCACAATTTAAAACACAAAAAAGGTATGTAACATATTGTTCAAGATCTACAAAGTGAAATTCTTCTTAAAAAGTTACTCTTTGAGATTAGAGTACAGTAATAATAGAAGGATGTAACTCAATTCCTCCCTTGACCTTTAATGTATACTGTTATATAAGCAAATGAATTACTTAATCTACATTTTCTTCACATATTTTTAAATAAACTATTTTAACAGAAATCTTTAATAATTAAAAACAACACTGACTAATAACTTATTAAAATCCTAAAAATAATACAAGTAGGCTAGTAAAATAACACAATACTACTCAAGATATACATATGCTGTGTGCATAGCAGAATATACACATAGTAGGATATATTTAGCTTGGTCAATTAATCTTAAACAGTTCTTCAATGATAAAAGCAAATGGGAAAATTTTAAAAATAGTAAGAATTTAATTAAATATTAGAGAATCAATCACCATGTAATTTTCCAAATAATAACAAAATTGAAGTGATATATATTTTAAAATATACCAATATAATTAAACCATCCATTTTTCTTTTTTATATCATTTACAGCAAAATAATAATAATGATAAATAACAGAGTTGTAAAAATTAATTTTGGTAGTAACCATTAATTTTTATATTATTTGGAACAGTATAAAAATGATAAAAGGATATAAAGAGATCAAAATTGCTTCACACTAAAATTTTAGAATAATGAAATGAATTTATTCCATACAGATACTAAATTATGATTTGAAAAACATTCAATTAAAACCCATATACATAACATTAAAAAATCGGAAACATAAAAGAAATATACTATAATTTGAACGAATAAACAGTTTCCTTTTTCTACATAAAAAGGAAAAAATATACATGAAAATGTGGAGAAAGTCATTTTAAAATATATGTTATATTTGACAATAAATGCGGAAAAAAAGTAACAGGCAACTTTTTGAATGATCTTCACTAAAAGGAATATTTAATAGGGTTATTTTATTATGTTTGTTCGAAGTTATTTAAGTGTATTATAACAGAAAAATAATTAAAATTTTTCTAAATTTATGAGACTTATCATAAAAAAGAGGATTTTGAACAATTGCTTAAAAAATATCCAAAAAATCTGATATGGTCAAAAACAAGCATGTTAATTTAAACAGAGTAAAATTGGTTGGTTGTTTATAAGCACGGAATTTAACATACCTACAACTAAATTTCCAAAATTACACTCCGGTTTTTTACAATTCAGCTAAAAAAAATCATCACAAAATTATTTACTTCTGTTATTAGTTGGCTAAAAAGTTATTTACTTTCTATTCTGAAAATCAGAAAGATTTTTTTTCTAAAATATGTTCTTTATTTTAAAATCGCGTGTTATAACCGAATTAAATCAGATGAATTCATATTTTCTACTTTAAAGATTTTTTGCAGAAGGAGTAAAAGAATATAAAAATCGAACTGACTTTCGATTATTTATATTCGGATCATATCTGAAACCATTTTAAATAATGATTATCTATTATAAAACGTATTCTCTTAATTTGGAGCCGAATAGTATTTAGTTGAATTCTCAGCCCACAAAACAATTTTACAATGCAGGAAACTTTAAGTAATAAAATTTGAACCATTTAAATGAGAAATAGACATGAATTAATTGAAACTTACGTAATATTCTGTTGTTTTCTTTCTCTAATAAGAAAGTTCACTTTCCACTTGCCTTCAGTAAACAAATATAACTTGTTGAAATTTCTGTTTTACGCCAATCTGTGGTAAAAACCTGCCAAGAACCAAATAAAAGCCGGTCATCATTCATTCACAAACCGAATCTAAATAATAAACGGATACAAAGCCAAAATCGAATCCGAATGGAGACTAGTTCGGGAATCCGGATCCAAAAATTAAATTTTATTTCTGATAAATAGTCAATACAAATAAAAGAAAAATTTATTTATTTATATTGACCATCATTTTTAAATGAAATTTCTGATAATTAACAAGAAAAGTTATTGGTAATTAAAAAAAATCTGCTGGATACCACTGGAATTAAACAAATCATGTTTGAAATATTCTTGATAAGTTTCTAAGCTTTTAAATGGTTCACAGGGATTTACAGTTTTGTTTTTTACTTGCTTTTCCTGTTCTTTTATTATTATTATTTTCGGTAATGATTACTGAAACTCTTTTGTTTAAATTTTGTTCTCATTGCGAGTAATTTTTCTAGAAAAAACTTTTACACGTGATTACTATCGAATGGATTTATTTTTTCCATGTCTAGCTTCTCGGTATTCAACAACGCATTTTCCCAATATCCCAGGTAGCACAGAAATATTGTATAATAATTGCACAATATTATACAATATTATGAACACCGAGGAACACCGAATACTGTAATAAAGTATTGTATTGTATGTATCAGTATTTCCGAAATACTAAATTTTCACAAATAATATAAAAACAATGTTTATTTATAAAAATCTTCATGTTAACTCAGGATATCACTAGATTGGAGGTTTTATAACAAAAACACCACTGGAACAATTATCCTTTAAGATGCTGAATATTATATCATACTGTACAATACAATGCACATGATATTTTGATTTTTAAATTAATCAGCATTGATGAATATTTTAAGGTGAAGTTATTCTTACGATCGACAGATGGCAGCATGAAAATACCGTAACACTATGTAGTGGCTGAATTATAGCTCACGCAGCATTTAATATATTTGATTGTAAATATCGTTTTCTTTTTATTTAAAGCATTTAATATTTGCTTGTAAATATCGTTTTCTTTTTATTTAAAGCATTTAATATTTGTTTGTAAATATCGTTTTCTTTTTATTTAAAGCATTTATTTTTTATCATATTTAATTTTGTTCATCACATTATATTTTTTGTGGCAACAGTAGAAAAATGTAGTTTTTAGAATTTTGTTGATTTTTCCGTTGCAAATAGATTCTTCTAGAAAAGAAATAAATAAATTGAATTAAATGGAGTATTCATAGTTTATTATTTGATACATCAAACAAGTTCATGTTGCTTCTTTCATGTTTAAATAAGTAGAAGCCAACAACTATATTAATCAACGTTGAATCTTTTTTGAGGTGAAGTTATTCTTACGGTCGCCAGATGGCAGCATGGTTATACAATAACACTATATTAATCAGTATTGAATGATATGTCTGAAAAAGTATTTAAAAAAATGTTCATTTGAATAATAATGTTTACATAGTCATTTTATTTTTCTGTATATAAAAGGCGGGTTGGATTCAACTAATGAAGTTAACCATAAAATAGCTGTCACATATGGATTATCTATGAAAAAAAGTTTGAGTGTTATTCTCATCGTAAAAGTATGCATGTGATTTTTTGTTGCAAATCTTGTATTTGATTTTCAATCAATACTCTAATTATAAACGACGTCTCTTAATACATTGAAAGAGGAATAAATAAATTTCAAAATTATTTTAAAACATATCAAACATATTATTATAATTACTTTTAAACTTTATTGCCTTAATTTATTAAATTAGCAACCATAGATATATAAGAGCTAAAATTGCTTCCACTTTCACTTCTAACTTCATTTTGAACTCGAAATTGTAACGATAAAAGATAATTTAATTAAAAACACTATTCGTATGAATTGTTAATGTGCATAAAATTTCGTAGAAATCTAAACTCTGCAACTAAATTTTATTCTCTTTATTTACTCTCTCTGATGCAAGTCTGTCTGGTCAAGCGGTAAGGTTTCTGGTTCGTGTGCCAAAGGTCCCGGGTTCAAAGCTCGCTATAAGCAGTGATGCTCAAAAATAAGAAAGCATTATCCGGAAGTTTAGGAATTAGGTGATTAATATTTTTCCATGCTTCTAAAATGTATTTTTAAAATATTCACTATATTATTATACTATATAATAATATTCAGTATAGTACAATATTATTTAATATGGTATAATATTATACAGTATTACATGACATTATCCAATATTATGAAAAAAACATTGTACAGTATTGAAAACTTCTTACGTTTTACACTTTTTCAATATTGGGATAAATATTGTACAATATTACTTTTTCGAATTTCATGATACAAGACAATATCATGTGCTACCTGGGATTATAAATATTACCAATTTTAAACCTAATTACATATTAGATTATGGAAAAAAAGTGATTTATTTTTTTAATTTTCGTACTGTATCTTTTGATTATTATTTAATCCTTTGACTACTAACGGGGCATATACAATCTCACTTACATTTTAAAATTACTACGAGGGTAAAAATTGCTTTGAAACTCAGTGTAATAAGTCCAATTTGTAGAGCAAGAAAAATTATGTACATTTCATATTTAGTGACCTAGATGGCATAGCCTATTTTCCCTCCAAAAGCAATGGTTTACTGAAGACTTTTCTTCTATGCGAGTTATGGTCGATAGTTTTGATTTATTGGTAAGCAATACGCATTTCTTGCAATAATACTGATGAAATATTGTAAATATATGAATATGTTTTCGAAATAACTAATAATAATCTTGTTTTCTGCATAAAAATGTAATGTTTATTGGTTATGGGACCATTGTGTCCAAGCTTTCGGTTTAAAGTCTGCTGGGAGGAAACAATCCTCTAAACAATCAATAGGTTCCAAATCATCAATAAGCCCATATTATCTTCATTCGTATAGAAAAATGGATAAAAAATGCACAAAAAACATTCCGTATAGAAAATTGGATCATTGGGGTCAATTCACGGTCACGTGTCAAATCAAAAATGGCAGCGCTTAGAGCCTTCTGCGGATCTATTGAGGGTCTCTCCGTAACGTTAATGGACTTTATTCATGTGACGTCACATCCATCGACACATGGCCATCCGGCAACAGCCAGAGCTCAATCTTAAACAGCTGATATTATGTTTATCGTTATAATGTGCATATCAACTATATGTTGGATGCCAGTTAATAAATGGATAATTGAATTACATACTCAGTTTATTGATTTTGCATTTTATTTCAGATTTTTGGTGCTAAATGCAAATGTCCTGGTCATATTCCATTGTCATTCATATTCAAAAGGTTATTTGACATTTGTTATCATCATTATCTTATAAATTCTCTTGTTACCTCAATTGTAACTTACCTTGTGATGTGATTCCCGGACCTTCTGGTTAGCTAATCGGCGTATGACCAATTAGACTGTTGAGATCTTTAACTGATAGGGTAGATAATGGTAATAGAGTGTCTCTTAAGCTGAACATTCATGGTCGGAATGTTCTACACAATTTGGATTGCGTCCCACCAGTCCGTTCCAGTTTTAAGCCCATCCATTTAGGTGAGTCATTCACAGTGGCTTCATACAAACAACACAACCAGTCACTTAATCTCTTAAGGTGGGTCACAAGGGGCGAATACATGGGGAACAAGATAATGCCTTCTTTCCTTTTTTGCGCATGTCTGATCTTCTTCCAGCGCATGCGTGAATTTATTGGCCCACACCCATATAGCAATTTTAGTTTGGAACAAAGTTGCAGCAGTCTTGCTATGCAGGTCTGCAATTCTGCATCAAGTTCAGCACGGCAAGGCCGAAAGTTCATAACAAGACTGCAGCAAACAGGGCCTGGCGAACACTCCGTTTGCCAGTGCCCCAGCACATAGTACAAAAATTGAGGGACGCAAAATTGCCAAAACAAAATGAGAAAAAAAAATCGCAACTGAGTTTCTGAATTAATTAGAAAATATTCTGAAAAATTTCTAAAAAACAATAAAACAATCTAATTTTATTTACTAATGACCTCAAAACTTTCAAGACACTACTCCAGTAATTTATATATAATCTTTCCAATCACTTTTTAGGAATTTGAAATAAGGATAATCACTTTAATGCGATCCTTGTCGTTGCTGGCGAAATAGCATCCGAAATGTATGCAGATAAAAAATTTTGAATCAATACCTAAACATCGAGTTCGGCGGAGAAAAAGACAATTTGATTATGGAAATCCGGATGAGCCCATAATCGATGCGTAGGAAAAATACAAAATTGAATTCTTTTACCACCTTGTTGACACTTTCTTTTCGCCGCAGTATGCCTCCGAACTTGGAACCGTAAAAGTACCCGGTCAGTTGAAGGGGCATACGAAGAAAGATCTATTGAAAATCAAAATAAAAAAATTACTTCAATAAATTTTTTCCAGCACGGATTTTCTCAGGTTCAATATCACGACAGTTACTTTTGTTTTCTATATCGTATATATGAACTAAAAGTTGTTAGTTCTTCTGTAATTTTGGCCAATTGCAAAGATTTGGAAACCATTTTAACAGATGGATAATCATCGGATATAAACAGCTTGGAACTTTGTGATGAAATAGCTAGTGGTGTGTTCTCTATTGGAAAAAGATTTACCACCTTTGGAAGTTTTGAAATTGGTAACAAAAATGAATTTTGCACCAAACTTGAGCATTGCTTTAATAATTTTACTTACTCTTCCAATAACCCGGGGAGAGTAGTTTTTGCAAACTAAAAATAATCAAGAACCATTTGCGAACAACATCTCAAACAAGATTGTCTGACCTCACTTTATTAGAACTTGAGTATAAACTGAGTGACAGTTTAGATGCTTCTGAATTAATTAGAGAATTCTGTGAACTAAAAGTTCGTAAAAAAATTCTTCTGAATTATACTCCCGTTAATTGTTTTTTAAATGAAGTATCCTAAGTTAAAAGTTATTATAAGTATTTGTATCAATTACTGAGTAACACTGTTGTTTTTTGGACGTTCGCTAAAAAAATGGAAAAAAAGACCATATAACTTTTTTTAGAATGTTTACATTGTAGTTCCATAGGGGCGCAATTTTTTTACTTTTGCACGGAGCCGTTCAAAGTCTAATTCCGACCCTGCAGCAAGTTAACGCAAACTTCGAAGTCACCATACGATAACTTGTAGTAAACTTGTCGCGCCAAGTTCATTGCAAACTAGTAGATTAAAATACCTTGCCGTGTCAAATTTACTGCATATTCAGGGATATTAGGTAAACATGGGTTCTTTGCTTTATCAGAAAGCACCAAGACTGTTGAGTTCTTTAGTTCTGTGGAATATGATGTTATTTGTGTTACTGAACATGGCTTTGTGAAGACATTGATTCCTGGCATCTATTCGACGATCGTTATCTTGTTTACCGAAAGGACCGTGGTTCCTCATTTAATTCCAGTAGACGTGGGGATGGTGTTCTCGTGGCTATCAAAAGATGTCTTTCTTCCCGTAAATTGGACGTTCCTGGCCTGGATCTTGAAGCTATCTGGATTTCTGTAAAGTTAAATCATAGTAAAAAGATGCTTTTATGTGTTGTGTATTTTCCACCTTCCTCTTATGTGGACACGTATGTTAAATTTTTTTATTGTTTTGGGGGATTTGAATTTTTTGATAAAATTTTAGTCTGTAGTGATTTTAATTTATGTATATATGATGATTTTTGTGATCACAATTGTTTCTGAATTGTCGAATTTTATGAATCTTTTTAATCTGGGTCAATATAACAATATTCTTAATTGTAATAATAAATATCTTGACTTAATTTTGACTAATGTTGATTTTAATGATATTTCTGTCGGGCACAGCGATAGCCCTTTGGTCCCTGAAGACAAACATCATCCTGCTCTGTCAGTTTCCATGGGTTTTGTACCTGTCCACCTAAATAAGAGGAATGTAAATATCTTTAAACTTGATTTTAAAAGGGCATATTTTTTAACCATGTGGTATATGTTCCGTGAAATTGATTGGAATTTTTTACTTGAATTTAATGATGAAGTTTTTAGTTTTTATAATTTTTTATACGATGTTTTCAGCAGTACTATTCCTTCTAAAAAAATGCTACTTTGAGATTTCCTTTCTGGTACTCAATGGAAACCAAGAGATTAATAAAAAGGAAAGCCACGGTCCGTAAATTAGCTTTAAAAGGTGTTAATCCTGATTTATTTGATGAATTTAAATCTCTACGATCTTCTGTTAAGCATAATATCCAAAAGGATTACAACACGTACCTACGGCATATGGAAAATAGTCTGGTTTCGGATCCTAGGAAGTTTTGGTCTTATTTTAAAAATAAAAACATTAATTCTCCTGATAGTTTATTCTATAATAACGTGGGTTGATAATGATGGCGATATCGCAAATGCATTTGCTGATTATTTTTGTTCTGTATTCAAGCCTAGCACGGACTTTGATGGAAATGATGAATGCAGAAGCGACTGCGTCGGTGATCTTGTCAAAATCGAAAATGTTACCTATGATTGATGTGGTTTTGGCTATCAAGGAATTGAAATCTTCCCTAACTGTGGGTGTTGATAATATACCTTCTTTTATTATTAAAGGATGCGCAGAGTTTTTGATTTATCCCCTTCTTGTTCTGTTTAACCTGCCGTTAAAAACAAAAGTGTTTCCTGAAGTCTGGAAGCAAACAAGAATTATTCCTGTTTTTAAAAAGGTCGATGCACAGAATTGTAAAAATTATCGACCTATTGCTATTTTAAGTCCTTTTTCTAATATTTTCGAAAGCATAATCTATAAAAAGCTTTAAAACCAAGTTAAAAACCAAATTTCTACATCTCAATACGGGTTCATACCAAAGCGCTCAACAACCACTATTTTATTGTGTTTGACAGGTAAAATTATTTCCTCATTTAAATCTGGTTCTCAACTTGATGTTATTTACACCGACTTTTCTAAGGCCTTTGACTCTATCGATTTTGGCATTCTTTTAAAAAAGTTACAAGGTATTGGTTTTCATGTAAATCTGATTGATTGGCTTCTTTCTTACTTATGTAAGCGAACACTCTATGTTTGTTTTAATAATGCTGTTTCCCATGAGTTTACAAGTACTTCCGGTGTCCCACAGGGCTCTAACCTTGGACCTCTCCTTTTTATTTCATTCATTAATGACCTACTTGTGTTTTTAAGTACTCTGAATGCCTTTTATTTGCTGAAGACTTGAAATTGTTTGATTCAATACGTTCCGATTGAGATTCTGTTCTTTTACAAAGAGACCTTGATTGTCTTTTTAAGTGGTGCATAGACAGATTACACTTGAACATTGAAAAATGTAGTGTTCTTAATTACACTCGAAAGGCTCAACCTTTGAATCATGTATACAAAATTAACAATCTTGTTTTATCACACTCAAATACAGTCACTGATCTTGGGATCATCTTTGACTCCAAACTTGATTTTTCCCAACACATCGATACCATCGTCTCTAAGACATATCGCAGGCTTAGATTTCTTAAGCGTAGAACCAGAGAATTTTCCGGTGAACTTACCCTTAAGGTCTTGTATTGCGCTCATATTGGTTCCAATCTGGAATACTGCAGTATTATCTGAATCCCAATTACCGAAACAAAATTGAAATTATTGAGCGAATACAAAACAACTTCTTGAGATATTTACTTTAAAAAAAAAATGGATTTTACTTGCATGATGTATCGTCTTCACTCCTACGTAATATTTTTAATATGCCTAGTTTATGCTCCAGACGAGATGTTTCTTGTGTTCTTTTCTTTTACAAAGTTATTAATGGTTCAATTGATTGTAATGATATAATGAACTCAATAGATTTCGCTGTGCCCGCCAGATTTTTAAGAAACCAGAGTTCCTTTCCAAATTTACATTCAAAATTTAATTATATTAACAGGTTCTCGTTACATAAGTTTTATAAAATTTTTAACACGTTCTCTGATGAACTTGACATTTTTAATATGTCTCTTAGTGCTTTTAAGTCGAAATGTTTGCATCTTTTAAATACATGATATGTTTTATTTTGCCTTTCTACAACATTTTAGATTTTTATGCTATTTGATTTTCCGTGTTCTTATGTATTTGACCAGTTTTTTAATGTTTTTTTATAGGTTTCAATTTTTGTACTCTGTTTTTGGCGCCGTGTTTGATTTATTTTTATCTTAAGTGTTGCAATTTTTTTTCTCTTTTATCTCAAGTGTGTATTTACGTTTTTAACTCACTTATTACTTTTAAACTCCTGGTGTGTTTTTATTAGACTCGGCGCTTCTGTGTTTGACTTTTTGACCCTTTCCTTTTGGAAATGAACTTTAAACTTTTTTTAAAAAAAATACGACTTTTGGTGTCATGGTGTGTTTTAAAGTTTTTGTGATTATGTGTTTTCGTTTTTAATTATATATACGTTTGCATAAGTTTTATGTATTCCCTGTGTTCTACTTTTTGCTTTCTAAGGCATTTTTTTTTATTATTTACTCGTTGTTACTTTTGTTCTTTGTGTATTTGTTAGCACTCTGTAAATGGAGTTTTCTCTGTAGTGTGCTTTTCTTTAAATAAATAAATAAATCATCGAGGAAGTCATTATTTATCTAAAACCATTTAACAGATTTTTTGATTTTATTTAAATGAATACTACAATTCCATACCTAAATAGATATACTATTTGTCATGTTCTATACATAGGGTATCTATTCTAAACGTGGCCCAATAACTAATTTCTAAATTATTAGAGATAGGGATATAGTTTCAATTATAAAATGCTTTAAATAACGCTAAGAACTATATTTTATGCTTTTTGAGTACATAGAAATAATACTGAAAACTTTCCGAAGTCTAAGATTTTATGTCGCCCCCTGGCCCTATAGTCATATTTAGTAAACAAGTTCCACTCTTTTGTGACTAAAAACGAACAAGTTATGAATATTGATGTTTTAGATGATTTTAGACTATTTTAATGGCCGCCTCTAATAGATACCACAATAAAGCCGATTGGTTTAAAACTAGGAAATTCAAAGCTCCATAACTCAGTCATTTTTAGTTACAGAAGAGTAAGACTTTTTTTATTGTTTAAAATGTTAGTGTGTCAAGAATGTTTTTATAAATCTGACAAATACGACCGAAAAGGTAGTAGTAATAATTAGTGACATCTGCAATTCGAGCGGTTGGGATTATCAGCAGACATAGATTTTAATGACAAAGTCGACAATATCCAAGTAGTAATTCTGTGAAAAAGCAGATCGCGCGTCCAAAAAGATCTATTCTAGATCGCAGTATTGAAAGGTTTAAGCATTTTTTTCTCAAATCAAAATTATCTACACGAGTCTCTGTAACTAATAGTATTCACAAAATTGCAATTAATGTCTGCTTTTATCCGTATTAACAAAATTGCAATTAAATGTCTTCTTGAATCAGTAAAAACAAAATTTCAATTAAATGCCAAATTCAAAAAAAAATTATTATAGAATGCACTATGAATAGAGTTTCAATAAAGCTGAACATTACATGAAACGGAATCATTTAACCGGTCACCATCTGGAAAATCTATTAAAAAATAAAAAATGACGGGAGGCTGTCTTTTTCAAACAGCCGCTGAAGTTAAAGGCGTAGGTAGAACTGCTTTACTCGCGTGACTCTTTGTTACTCGCGATACTCTTGTTTCTCGAAGTTACTCGTGATTCTCTTTTGTTTCTCGGAGTTACTCGCGATTCTCTTTTGTTTCTCTGAAATACTAATGTATGGAAAATTGGAGAAATAAAATGAAACTAAGGTTACAATGAAAATTGTTTTATTTCTTAATAAATTATATTGCAATGTCAATTATTTTGTTTTGAATTCTTCAATCGTACGTTGATATGTTACAATTCTGCTTCGGATCGATCGATGATAAGAAAAGTAACATACATAATTTAATAATTTTTTTGTAACTTCTGTTGTTACCCTTTATCTCTAAAATAAGACATTAGTTATGTTTTTAACATATGTGGTTACCGAGATATAGAGGATAACGTCACCAATTCATGCGCATTTTTGCCCAACTTTGCGACTCAGTAGTCGCTGAACTACAATTCCGATTTTCAATTTTTTTCAAACTTCTGTTCATAGCCGTTATATCTAAAAATAAGACATTAGTTATGTTTTTAACATACGTAGTTACCGATATATAGAGGATCTCCCATACAACGTTTTGGCGTTTGAATCAAATTCCTTCCCGAGACCCCAATGGGAGGAACGTAGTCCTTCGTTAAAAATCCTTATATACGTTATTTTTAATGACTTCAAGGAATATTAGTGCCAATTTCGAAGAAAATCGAACAAAGCGTTTGGTCATAACTGCATTACAAATTCGCAGACAAACAGACTGCTTGCGATAGCTCTTTAATTAAAAATGGACATGGACTATATTTCTTTTTCAATCATTTATTTTAAAACTCAACACACGTAAACAAAACAAAACAAAACAAAAGAGACTGTTGATAAATAGTAATTAATGATCTAATCATCAAACAGTGGAAATAAAACACATTTTAAGACTATACGATCTCGCTTAGTAGGAGATACAAATATAGACAATTCACAATACCTCGCTTGATAGGAGGTAAATATGGTCTCCTGCTTAATAGAGGAAAACGGCTTTTGAGTCCAGCTATCAGCAACTCTTCCCTAGAACTGTTGGGTTTATCTCTTCGCCACCCACTAGGAGAAGGCGCTACAATCGGGACTAAACACAGACGAAAAGTCAAACGATCGAGTTAAGGGGGCGCTGTACCGAACCTCTGATGTTTCGAAGCCAATGCTAAGTCAATGGGGAAGTTTTTTGATGATTGCTAATTCGCATTTAAATATTTTGAGAGAATTTTTTCTGCATAAGATTCTTCACAACCTAAGAAATTACGCGCGTTTTTTCATTTTTAGTTTTCTCTTAAAATTTAATGTTAAATGGCAGTTAAATATCTGAACGGAAAAAAGAAGAGGCGCTTTTTCTTTAAACACTTTATAAGTACTCCAGATCAAACAATAACGCAATATGAAAAAATACGCGGCATCCTTGAATCTTTGGCTTTTCAGAGATACCTTTTACTTAATTTTACATAAATTAGGATAAGAGCAATTATCGAAGAAAAATGGGGAACACTTGTAAAAATCAAAGCTTTTCTCCCATAGACTCTTTCTCCCGAAATCATGCCTCCTTCGGCAATAGAGTTGGCGATGGGGAAAGCAGTCGGCTGAGAGTCTCAGGGTGATAGAACCCACGTGTTTGGGGGGAGGGGATGACAGTAATTTATGGTTGAATGAGCAAAAACGTTTCTTATGTGCCTTTCGGCTAAGATTCAAGACTTCAGACAGACAAGGTTTTGAGCTTTGCGACGCGACTTTTTGGAATTATCTGTAATGATCATGAACTTAAGTTCGACTATATTTGGAAATATTCCATATGTACATGTATATCTATAATATAAAGCAGAAAATACATGTATATCTGTCTGTCAGCCACAAGAATTCCTCTTAAACGGTGTACCGTAGCGACATGAAATTTGCACACGACATTCTAGAGCACATTTCTAGGTCAACGATGCTATTTTCAACTTTTAGAGTTAATTAGTTCTTAAGATATTTAATTAAATAACGAAAGTTAGCCGCTGTTACACATAATGCTTAGATGTGTTTTGCCAATAACTTCCGAAATATTTATTAAACAACAATTATTTAAAGGTTTAAAAAAATATATTTAACGCAATTTCTAACAATACTTTTTATTCATATAAATAAATTCAAGCCAATTTACTGTTTCGCGTGCGGCTTTTGCCAATGTTAAAGTTAATATAAGAAAATATTGTTTTTTTTTAGCATAAAGAATTAAGTAGACTTTTCACTTCTGGTTGTCGTAGCATTTACAGCTTTTAATACGGTTACACAGTTATACAATGACGTTTGTGAATTATTGTCTCGATGTTTTGTTTAATTTTCACAAATTTTTAACTGATCCTAATGAGTGTGTACTAAGTCTTCAAGGCTACTTAGTCCGGTTCCTATCGTAGGTAGAGGAAAAGGGGAGGGGGAAAAAAGGTGTTCTAAGGGCCTATCTGTGACAAGAACTCCTCCTAAACAATGAATAGTCTTGACATGTAATTTGCACATGCCATTCTGGGGTCCATTCCAAGATTAATTTTGCTTTTTCAAACTTTCAAAAAAATTACTTCCTAAGATATTTAATTAAATAACGAAAATTAATCCAATTTTCGGCGTTTTATCTTAGTTTTTCGCCAATAATTTCAGAAAAATATATTGCACGTAGATTATTTACATTTCAAATTTATTTCATACACAATTTGTAACAATGCCTTCTGTTATTCTAATTAAATTCAAACAATTGATCGTTTTATCAAATCCTTCATTCCGGCATTTTTACAATTGGGAAAGTTATGATAAAAATATTGTTTTCTTTGAATGTTAACAGAAAGGCAGAAATTTTATTTAGCTTTTATTTCATAGCATATACTTCTGTCAATATGTTTGCACCACAACACAATGATGACAATTACTCTCTTTCCGCGATGCCTCATTTAATTTTACAAATTTTTTAATGATCATAATGAGTGTGTAAAATACTTCAAGATTGTTGAGCCCACTTCCTGCCGGAGGAAGAGGCCTACGGAGAAAAAGAAGACACTGTGCGGTTTTTCCGGTCAGTGACAAAAACACCAAAGAGAAAATAATTGTAGTCCGGAAAAAGACAAAAAATACAACATATGAAAGAGTTTCTGCTGTTGCCGTAGCAATGATGGTTAGGGAAAAATGGAGTACGAAGGACTACAAGATTCTTGCCAGGTGGTTTAAACTAAGGAGAGAAAAAGAAAAGGGTGTTTCACTGCTGATCCAAAGGTTCAGTGGATTAACTAAAATCAACGAAAGACGCTTCCGCGAAAAACACTTTTATTACATTGAAAGTGTTATAAGTAATTGGACTTGGAAAATATTTTTATCCCGAGCCACGTCGGGCATTTTAGCCAGTTTAAATATATATTGGAGTCAATTTTTGTTTTTATACAAATAGTTTCAGTTTTGCACTGCATTTAATTTCAGTTTTTTATTGCAATATTAGTTAAAACTTCAAAATGAGCTGCCGATACAAAAAAATATGCTACGAAGCTAAGATTATCTGCAGTAAGGAAACCAAACAAGGTTTTACTTTCATAAATTTTATTTAATATAGTTTGTAATTGAATTTTCTTATAATTTTAAGATATTTTAATTAATACTTTCCCGATTGTATAACTACTTTATACTGGAAGATAAAGTGTATTGATCTTGAGTTTTCACTTGGATGTACGGAGTGTGGGGAAGGTTTTTAAAGATTGATATTGAAAGGGGTTGAATATTTCTTGTAAGGAAATGCTCTTCTGTCAGTCATGTTAGCATAGCACATGCCTTCCTGCCATGACAGAAAATGGGTTCCAGTGAAAGCAGCCAAGAAAAATTTCTCCAGCGCCAACTTAAAACTGGACCACACTTCGCTCAGTTAATAATTGAGAAAATTTTACATTTGTGTTATGAAGCTTAATGTATGTTGTTACTCTATCTTGAAATAGTCATTTAATGTGTGTTAACATATTGTCGCGTAGATAAAGTTAGCGTGGATAATCAATTGGATGCATCGAAAGAAGACAAAGATCGCTAACCTCAACTCAAGACTTTATTTTCAATCGCACGTCTCTCAGTGGCTGATGTACGGTAAGGTCTCTGCTTTATTGGGGCGTTGTCACTTGTTTCAATCCTGTGCTTCACAGCACTGCATCTAGATTTTCTCGATTTTTTGTTAATGTCAAAAATGTCACCAAATTCTTCCAATAAATGCAGTAGTTCTTCTTTCTCAAAAGAAGTAAATTCAGCGTCCAAAACTCCTTTTAATTTTTCTCGAGTTATTTTTGACCTGGTCTTGTGTTCTTTAGAATCTTCTCGATCTTCACCTTTTAGGGAACAAATGGCGTCGTTTTCTATAGTCGTCAAGCAAGCTATGTTTATTCCCTTTGGAATCAGTTGGTTTTGTCGAGAGAAATTCGTTACCCATAATTTACAGCGCCCACTCTCAACGGTAACAATTGATTATCCACGCTGACTTTATCTTCGCGACAGTTTGGTGGAGGCGCCGGGTACGATAAACACGACGGAAGAGCTACGCAGAAGTCGACGTGTTCAAGGACATCCTCCAGAGTTTGGCCTATTACTGGATCCAATTAGAGGTCCGAGAAAAATGCCTGACTTCAAATCTATCATGGAGAAAATTTTTGCACCAGCTAGGGAGTCTAAAGCGTCATCGATGCGTGGCAGAGGATAGACGTCTTTCTTGGTGATTTTGTTCAGTCTTCTATAATCGACACAAAAGCGCCATTCACCATTCTTCTTTTTCACAAGTACGACTGGAGATGACCATGGGCTGTCTGATGGCTGTATTGCGTTTTCGTTCAGCATCCGTTGTACTTCATATGTTACGTCAGATAGGCGTTGAGTTATTCTGTAAGGACCGAAGTAGCGTCTAAGGAGCTTTTCGGAAAGTCCCACTTTTCGTACTGGGGTAAATACCCAAACTAAGTCGCCAACATTGTAATTGACTGGTCGGTGCCTCTCGTCATACCGTCGCTTATCCGCTGCTTGAGCGTCCAGGATGTGTAGTTTCGCAAGCTGCCTAGCTTCCTCAGCCCTAGTGATCAGCTGTTGTACATAATTATCGGCATGATTCTCTGTGTCATGTGGAAGAATTACGTCGAGAGGAGTCTCAATATCTCTGCCATGTACGAGAAAGAATGGGCTAAATCCGGTGGTGTCTTGTTTTGCCGAATTATAGGCGAAAGTCACAAAGGGTAGGATGGTATCCCAATTTCTTTGTTCGACATCTACGAACATGGACAGCATATCTGCCAATGTTTTGTTGAACCTTTCTGTTAAGCCATTCGTTTGTGGATGGTAGGCGGCGTTAGAAGACGAGACGTCTGGCACAATTGATTGATGTCTTTTACAAGATTGGATAAGAAGGAACATCCTCGATCACTCATCATTTCTCTAGGGGCACCGTGCTTCAGTATGATTTCTTCAACTAGAAACTTAGAAATTTCTGTTGCTTCAGCAGTTGGCAACGCTTTAGTAACTGTGAATCTTGACAAGTAATCGGTACAAACAATGATCCACCGGTTCCCGTTTCGTGTAATCGGAAAGTGTCCAAGAAGATCTACTCCGATTTTATTAAATGGTATATCAGGGGGTTTAATAGGATGGAGTTGTCCTGATGGAAGTTGAGGTGGAGACTTTCGTCTTTGACATTCTCTGCAATGCGACACATATCGGCGTACGCTCCCATATAATCCTGGCCAACAGTACTTCCTCCTTATTCGGTCATACGTTTTGGCAAATCCGAGATGATCGGAAGTTGGAGTATCATGAAGACTTTTCAAGACATCACGGCGGAGTTGTTTCGGTACCACCAAAAGACATTGTTGTCCCATAGGATCATAGTAGGGTTTCAACCTCAGGACGTGGACTATGTCTTTTTTTACTTTGTTGTCTGCTATTCACTTCTATACTTTGTGTCGATTCAGTATCTGCATCTCGTCGGGGGTTGAATGTTCGTGCGGCTCTTGAATCTGCAAATATTTGCCGTCTCTCCCTACAGTACCTCAAAACGTGTCCTGGGCGCCCGCAGTGGTAGCAGAGAGGTACGTTGCTGTCAGTTCTCCACAGGACGGTTTGACGCATTGGAACGGCGCTATTTCTGGCTTCACGTCTTGGCGGCGATCTAACTGAGACTGAGCTTCGAAAAGTCGTGTTGCGTCGAGGAATAGAGTTGCGTTATCTCGGAGCAGCGAGTGGTGTCAGAGTCTCCATAACCTCTTCTCGGACCATAGACGCAATGTCAGGTGGCGATTCAGGTTCATCATTCGTGTAGTATTGCATTTCCGGTAAGACCCTTTCAAGTTCCTCCCTTACAATTTCACGTATTAAGGATCTTATGTTACCAACGTCTGTTTCGGCAGACACTGCCGAAACATTAGGTAGCCTCTCGCAAATTTCTTAATAATTGAGAAAATTTTACATTTGTGTTATGAAGCTTAATGTATGTTGTTACTCTATCTTGAAATAGTCATTTAATGTGTGTTAACATATTAAGGTATCTCTGCACTTCCTCTTCGTCATATCGAATAATTTCAATAGGTATAGCCAAAAACCAATCAACAATTTCTAATGCATATACAAATTTAACTTTCGGAAAAAAATTGTAAATCCTTAACTGGAATTACAATAAGCAAATAATAAATTTTTTTGCGAAACGAGTAGTTCATTTTAAAGAAAGACAAAACTATATAATTGTTTTGAGGCCATAAAAAGGTTTAATATAAGGAACAGAAAATTTCTAGAAAAAGTCAAGAAGTTTCTTCTACCAATAAATCCTCACTTTCTTCTCATCCTTACCATATTCGTGAAATGACAGCTTTGTCTTTCAAATTTCAATCACACATATAATGAGAAGAATAACAAATAAGAACTATGCAATTGAAGGCGGATATAATTTAAGATGCAGATTTAAAAGTTAGGAAGCCACATTGAAAGAAAAGCAATAAATGAAGCACAGCGTTACATCAACATACTTTATTAAAAAGGAAATGTTTGAACAATGCAAAACCATTTTTAATTAATCACAGATCCCTTACGAGCATGTCAATCTTAAGCTTTCACATGTTTTACTTATATTAAAATTAATTTTAATCTTACTTATGTTATTAATATCAAATTAAGAAAGGACAAGACAACACAAAGAAAATTATTCCACACATAAAATTGTTTCTTCTTTACACAGTAGTTAAATGGAAGGATTCTTGGTCTGCAAAATTTTGCAGTGAAATGCAATTATCATTATATTTGAATTATTTAGCATATTTTAATACATACAGAAATACATCTTTAATTAGTACAAGTTGTTTCACCATGAAATTAAATAATAAACTCGTAAAAATCGATTAAGGCAATTCACAGAAGATAAAAATGAACAATAAAAATAAAGAAATACATACACTGACTGTTTCACATCAAATAATTTATTAAATGCATTAATTTTAAATGTCATTAATAAAAAGAAACGTTCTTTTTAGATTGAATGTTGTCTAACTTTCATTCGTTACAAAATTTTGTTTCATATGAATTATGCATGAAAACGTTTTATACCAAAAAACAATGCAACACTTCTGTTATATGCATAACGTATTGCATTACCTGAAATACAATGAACCTAAAATTCAGAATGTGGTAGAAAATGATGTAGACTATAATGCATAAGAATGATGCCAGATATTATACATCTCAAACAGTTTCCTTGTTAAAATCCGAAATGGAAACTTATTCGTCTATAAATTATTTATTTTAAAAATTATCTTGCGTTTTGTAGAAATAATTTATTTAAAAAAATCTTTAAGCCACACGTTATGGATATACAGTTTATATTTGATACTTGTCAGAAAATAGCTGTGGAAATGCATGGCATAGAGAGGATATAGCATTATTTGACTTCGAATCTAGCGGTTTAGTAAATATAAAGTGAACACCAGCAAATGGTAAATGTAAAGAGTATGTCATTATCAGTTTTCCTAAATCAAATTTTATGATCTTAATTCTTTCATCCACTGTGCAATTAACAATGTGTTTTTTGAATTAATATAACTTTAAAGCAATTCATTCTTTAAATCTTCATTAAACTTTTAAATTAAATAAGAATTTGAGTGATAAAAGATTATTTTTTAAAAAAATCTTGCTTCTTGTAGTTCACATACTATATATAGCATGACCAGTGGCGACTCTTCAGCTCAGAAACAAGCAGTGCTGGAAAAGTTTTATAGACCGAAGTTGTAGGAAATTTTGTGCTGATTATTTTGGTATATAATGATGATATACTAAAGATTGACAGTTTTTGAGTTATAAGCAAAAAACTGTAGAAAAAAATTTTTAATGTTTTTTGGCTATAACTAAAATTCCAACAAAAATTATTAGTGGCAAACCTCAGATTCGTAATCAGCACATGAAAAAACATAAAAAAGCAAAAAATTACAACTCTTCCAGAAAGGGATTTAAAAAAACCGACTTAGTGACTGAACTACTGCGAAAAAGCGACAAAAAGCCAAATGAGAGCTGAAAAAAATGCAGCTCAAATGAATGAAATTTCAAACAAAGAAAGGGTTGCTTTTCTCCCGTTGGCGTTGCTCTTTGCGTTAATAACGGATCCGTAGGAGAGGCAAAACTTGATGCAACTCTGGTCTGTCTCTCTCTTGATTCTTGGTTGATTTTCAGTCTTTTTACATTTTTTTATTACTTTTTTGCCATTTTCGTTGATCACAAAATTCTCAAAGTGGAAAGGTAAGCTAATTAGAATAAAAACGAAAATACAATCTTTTAAAATAATTTCAGGGGGGGGGGGGGGGACTACAACTCTTATGGACGAACCACCACTGAGCATGACTGTAGAATCACAGAAACTATGTGGATTATTTTTTTAGCTCCCTGACAACATTTGCCTTTAAAAAGAGATAAAAACGCATTGTCTTATCCTCAGTCGTGTCCCCTGAAACTGGAGACAGCAGCATATGTACGCCACTTGCACAGCAGCGACGGATTTTGTCAATATGAGCCTACAGGCGCAAAATTGCTTTGAGGCTCACCGCTCATTGCTGATGCAAATTCACCATCAGATTATAACTACGAGGTGCGTTGAATAGGTTTTGAGGTCCCCTAGATTCTCGAGGTGGTCGCCTACGACACCTATATGAAAAACTGCCACCTTTGCACCACTGTCGCTACGCCACTGTTGAAATGTTCTTGCAAAGAAAAGGCCCCACTACACATCACAAGCAAATGGTTTCTGAATTCTCTATGGTGTGCGCCAGCAGATGTCTCTTTAAAGATTTGGGACAAGAGAATTTTTTAATGCAAAAGTCGCATGCAAACGGTTTCTCATTCGTATGCGTCCGCAAATGTCTCTGTAAATTCGATTTATGAGAAAATACTTTATTACACAATTGACAGGCAAATGGTTTTTCTTTTGTATGTATCGTCAAATGTTTGTTTAAACGCCACTTAACTGGAAATGTTTTATTACATGCATTACATACAAACGGTTTTTCTTTTGTATGCGTAAGTAAATGGACCTTTAAATTATATTGCAGAGAAAATGTTTTATTGCACAGGTCGCATGCAAATGGTTTTTCTGCTGTATGTATCAGCAAATGTCTCTTTAAAGTCACCAACTGAGAGAACGCTTTACTGCAAATGCAACATTCATATGGTTTTTCCTTCGTATGGGTAAGTGAATGTGCCTGTAAATTCGTCTTCTCAGAAAATGCTTTATTACATACATCACAAACAAAAGGTTTCTCTTTCGAATGCGTCCGTAAATGTGACTTTAACTGCGAAGTTTGAGAAAATACTTTATGACATACGTGACATGCAAACGATTTCACTTTCTTGTGTGTTAAATGTGATATTAAATCGTTTTGCTGAGAAAACGCTTTACTATCTAAATCACAGGTGTATGGTTCTTCCATTGCGTAACTAATAGGAAATCACCTTGAAAACAAACACATTACTAAATACTCTAATTTTCAATTAGAAGAATTCCCTTTAGATTCTGTCTTCTAATTTCTTTTATATAGTTTATAAAACTCAATTTTTTGCGGTATTTATCGCATGCATGATATATACAAAAATCAAAAATATTTTAAAAAAATGAATCAAAATTTGCTTGCTAGCAATATGATTTAGTATGGAGAAATAAGCTTAAGATTTCCTCTCTTTCCTTCTGTGCATGGCTACAAAAATATTCATAAACCTAATGTTAATAAAAAATAAATATAGTGTCAGCATTACTCAAAAATCTCAAACACTACTGGAGAAGATATCTTTTGTATTTTGTGGAGCTGGATTCCATCTAAGATATGTAGTCAGTTGTAGCCTAGATCTGTGGAGCTTGAAACAGTCTCACTTTCCTTAGGGAAGATGTGGTGCCCCTGTCGTCGTTCTCAGTATCACAGTGATCGAAATTATATCATTCATCGAGGTCCTTTGCCATGACACTTCGAAATCTAAACGAAATAAAAAAACAAAACAAAAAAAATCTGTTTTAGTTGTTTAGTTACTGAAGATCGTTAAATATATTCAAAGATGAAAACAGGTCTATAGTGCTTAGAAGTAACAAGATTAATTCTGGTATACAGAGCGATTTCAAAAGAGTGCCTTAACTTTGAAAGGCTGCATATCCGTAACTAAACAAAAAAGAGCTTCTTTCTATAAATCATTTTGAGGAGGACGTTCTAATGTTTTAATTGATTGGCGAGATGTCGCAATAGTGATGTTTTTTGCATTACAAAAGTACAAAACGCGATTTTTGCATAAATCTCATTCTGCGAAATCACATCATCTACGATAAAGATGGATACTCAATTAGGCTCAGTTAAGATCCTTAGAAATTTTGAACAGCAATTTTTTTCTCTAGAATCTTCTTCCGTGTGACTGAAAAATAATAAATTATTTCGAAGATTATCACAATACAGAAGAAAAAACAGGGTAGTTCTAATTTTTTTCTTTTTTGGTAAAGTCAATAATTCGCTAAATAAAAAAGGAAAATTTGAAATAAAATCAGAATTTTCAGTAAATAAAATCTATACTAGCTGACGGCGTTTCAAACGGCGAAGCAATGCTACATACGAGAAGATGTTCGGTGCAATAGAGATTTTTATATTTTCAGTGTGTCGTCATCAATTCATGATCATAGCTGTTATACGAGACTACACAATTTACCGAGCATTAAGCAACATTTCTGTTGCTATGAGAAACATGTGCAGCAGGATGGTATTTTGAATGTTGTGAATAAAGCTGGTTGGAGGCGGTTCACTTTCCCCACATCCCAAAGTATGAGGCCGCGTCACATACTAACCTTACATCGATACAGATCATGGAGTTGCGAATAAAGCTGGTTGGAGGGGATTTACAGTAATGTACGGAGGCGATCCATCTCCCATGAATGTGATGGTACACAGTGTCTGTAGAGCATGCGATTTGGTTGTAATCCTATTCCGTAACAGTTCTATCCCACAACCTGGAATTCCGAAGGACAGTACAGGATTATCAATGTGAACTATCCTCAAGAAATATATATACAAAGACGCTAAGAGTATGTTCAGGGTGGCTAGTGAATTTCCTTTTACAAATTCCCTGACCTTTCCCTGACTTTTCCCTGACCTTTCCCCGACTTTTCTCGACTAGACTGATACATTTTATACAACATTCTCAATTCAATAATAATTTTATAGTAAAAAACAAATACTAACTATGAATAACACAGTAAATAATTTGCACAATTTTATCAAACATAGAAAGAAAAAAAAACTTGCAACCTTTAATTCTCTAGAAAATATTTGTACTGTAAAACCAAAAAAATAAATAAATAATAATCTAGTCTTAAATGGTCACAAAATAACCTGCAGATAGTTTCTTTTTAAGAACTTATAATCAGAGATGGGATTTGAAAAATTTAAGATAATACTTACTTAAACAGCAAATTTCAAAAATTTTCTTTCCATCATATCTAGGTATTAATCACATCACACTAATTACATATCTTGGTATTAATTACAAATGAGCTAAAATAGTTATAAATACAATGAAGTTTAATATTAAATACATAAATATATACACTATATGCAATTGACATTTTTTCGTTAAATCTGAGACAGGATCTTAATCTCTTCATTTAGAAGATCAGCCTGCCTCTGAGCATCTTCTAATATTTTTGCTTTTTTCCTTTGTAGTTCCTTCACATTAATTTCAGCCTGCCTTTTATTTTGTAATTTGATGTAATTTCCTTCTTGCTGTTTTTTCTTTTCTTTTGAGGCCTCCAAAAATCGGGAATATGAATTCCTAGCAGCATGTATGAGGGGTTTCTCTATTTGCAGATTATTAATGCCACCTATAGATAAGATAGTGTCATACACAATTCGCCTTGCCACCAGCAATTCTTCTCGCATATTTTCTACAATACACTCTGCATTAACAGAAAAACCCCTTTCTACGTTTGCATTTCCATGGGAAAGTGTACATACAAGTTTAATAACCATGGATAAATTTGAACACGAATTATCCTTTGTTATTAGATTCATCCAAAAGTGATCAACCCTGGTTTTTCTGCTGTAATTTTTCAAAGCTGAAACTACGTTGGGTTGATCACACAAACTATTGAATTCTCTCATTACTTTGTCGGCAATAGAGCTACTGATCCAATTGTGATCTAATAAAATCGTTAAGAGCGATTCCATTCTAATTTTTCTTACTTTCGCATTTTCTGCTATATTTGGATCTAAGCAAGATGCAGCTTTTGTGAGTCGCAGGTGAATTGGGGATTTCTCTAACATTTTACTTATAAATTTTATTAATGCTTTTCTACAGCTTTCTCTAAACTTCAATATCATTGAATCTTTAGTTTTCCCCATCTTTTTCGACACTTTTGAGATTGCATGTTTTGTGGCAATGCCTATGTTAATTTCTCCAGCAGAAAGAATGTTTTTTTCTGGAATTTTTAAGTCTTTTAATGATTTTATTTCATCCATAACACCTGGTTTTACAATTCTGCTAATTTGGGTCGTTAATACAGCACTTAACTCTTCGTATAAAAATGGCACTAAAGGCTCATCACTCTGAAATTTTTCTAGGAAGGGCTCAACATCAGAGGCTAGACCCCTGAAAAATTCAAGTTTTGCTGAAAGCAATGGGTCTGCAATAGCTTCTGATACTATTTTATAACTTTGTGAAGAAATAGTTTTAGTTTTTTCTATTTCTTCAACAAATAGCATCAGCATGGGAATGAGCTCAATAGCCCTTTGGGCGACTTCGGCATTTTGCAACCACCGAACCGCACAGAACGTTTTGGGAAAGACAGATGAAGTGGTCACACTTGTAAAAAGAGCTCTACGAGCAGGACTATCCTTAAATAAATTGTACACTGCCCTTAGAAAAGGCACAATGTTCCATCCTGTTTCTTGCATAGAGGATTTGAATGCACAGTGCCTAAAACAGAAGTACAGAAAAAATATGTAATGTATCTATCATATACTCTTAATCAAATAACAAAGGGTTTAAATAAACTTGGCAAATACTTTATATTCCTTTTTAAAAATAATTTTTCAAATTTCAACAAAATTTCAATTAGTTAATAAATGCTTGTTTCACATTATTTAGTTCTTTAATTTAAAAATGTTAGAAATAAAATATTGTTAAATACTTACAGTGTATGCAGTCCACAGCTACCTAAATCCAGAAGTTTCTTATCATCTGAGTCTGTATTTAAATCAGCTTTGAAATCCTTTAAAAACTTCAGATTGACGTTAGGGCCGTCCATTGATATCTGAAGAATTTTTTTTAATTCAACAGATTTTAGTCCGTCTTTGAAAGCCTGCAGAAGATCACTCGCTCTTGTGCGACCTAAAAAAACCGAAGTTAGGTACCGCGTACACACTTGCTTTTCTTGCTCATCCCAAAACCGAACATTAATGTCCATTTGTTGCTTCTGAGCAACTTTATTAAGGGACTCGTCAAATCCCACCACCAAAAACTCACATTTATTGCACTTATCTGATAGTTCTTTTTCAAAAAAAGGCGCAATTCCATATGCTAGCAGGTATCCCACTTTGTCACGCTGCAGTTGCATTTTTTGTGCAATGTTACTATCGGGAAACATAGTTTTGAATAATAGCACATCCCGACCAGCAGTCCTTAATGATGTGTGCGTCATGACAGTTTCAATTGTCCACAAGATTTCTGCTTTAGTAACAGAATCATTTATCAGGAATGATTTTATTCCACTGGTGTTTTTCCCTGGATCAGTAGAACTATTACTTGCTGAAACACTAGTAGAGCATGAGGCAACCGTTAGTTCATCATCGTTCGAATTCGTTTTCTTGATATCCGCACAATTAATAACTGAAGACTGCTCCGATTTTGTGAAGCACGTGAAGAGCGATGCCGACTTTTGACTTGCTTCAACTTTCTTTTTGTGCTTAATTCCATTCATGTGGCTTGAAACAGCACGACGACCCATATTACTCAAATCAAAAGTCTTAACACATAGTTTGCACTTGGCAATCTTATTATTGAGTGGCATTTTCTCAAGCCAGGAACTAAACGATGGATCAGATAGCCAGTCATCTTGAAAAACTGTGTGCTTAGACATTTTACAAAATTTTTAACCAAGCAGAAACAAAATCCGAAGTTGCTGGAAAGAAACCGAGCTGACTAAAGAAAGTGAACTCCGATCTGATCCGACCTCCTGCACAGGAACGCGCACAATAGAATCTGAATCAGCCAATCAGAAGATAGAATGACTATGATTTCACTTGACCTTAAGGGACCTTGACCGTAGGAAGGGGGAGAATCTTCGCGGGTAGTCGAGTTACTATGAGAACGGCGTGAGACAGCGAAGAGAGCCGTAAAGGTGCGCTGTTTCTCGTTTGAAAGTTATTATCCCAGATTTAGAATGGCGAAAACGCACCATACGTTTTACGCAAATCGATCGGAAAACGTATTTTCTTATATCGCTCGAGAAAATATATTTATTAATTTTAATCCAAGTTTTGATTTTCCGGATGCGACGTAATTTTTTTTTATACTTTGCAAAAATTCCCTGACTAATAACGCAAAATCCGAAAATTCCCTGACATTTCCAGAAATACGAAATTCCCTGACTTTTCCAGGTTTTCCCGGTCGCTCGCCACCCTGATGTTGAACAGAATAAAGCGAGTCGCATACATTTTCCAGGAGACACCACTACACATAAATGTCCTGTAAGGAATACATGAAGCCCATGCAACTTTCGCGTCAGATAATGTCTCAAATCGCTCCATTGCTGATTTCTAAATCGATTTAATTTTCTACGGGCCAGTTGTCAAAATGGTTTCAGACGGCCGTGAGTGTTATGCAGAACTACTACAGAATAGCTTTTTCCAAAATTCCATGTATAGTGAAAGATGGAACAACGCCATACATTGTTTCGCCAGGGAAATGACTGACACGTTTAACAATCGGGGAGAATCTTGTCTTCAATCAATTCTTGCTGCATGCTTGATTACCTAGCTCTTTCAAGCAGTGCTTGCCCTTCTTGTTCGATTTTTTTTTCCAGTTTAAAACAAACTAAAAGGCATAACAAGATGTCTAAATCCACTTGAGCACTATATATTCTAATTTATTTAAGATTAGATTACAATTAGAATCGATGTACAGTACGAAATTTTATGAATATAACGGATCAAAACGAACAAAATCAGATCTATGAGTAGCATGTTCTTAGACTTGAGAACGTAACGTATGTTCATTCATAGCAAAAAGGGGAAAAGAAAAAAATGAGGAAAAATACGTTAAATCTCATTATCAATCAATCTCATCATATTAATTTTTGGGGGATATTAGAATTTACTTTCTTATTGAGCTCTATATTAAACTGCACTCAAATTTCAATTTAAATGCGGTAAAAAAAGTTCAATGTTTAGAGAAAATGACATGCTATAAATCCCATCATTTCCATAATGTATTTTGCAATGGTTTATTTCAGATATGAGCTTGATTTATACATTAAAATCATTTAAATTATTATATGGTCAATTGTTTGGAATTTTATGGCGCAAAAGCCAGGTTTGAAAATTCTGCGCCAGAAACATGATAATAAAATCTTTGTCATTTCTATAATGTAAAAATTTCTTTCTTCTTTTTTTTTTTGACAGTACTCTTAAACAAATAAACTTCAATAAAATCTTAAATGGTGAACTTCAATATGGCCATGCTAAATTTGCAAAATTATGCACTGTGTAACATAATGAGAGCCAAGATTTTTACTTTTCTCATTAATCGAAAAGAAACTGTTTTCTTTGTGGTAATTTAATTCTCCCAGCTTTTTATTAAATAGTCTGATACACAGCTACATGGGAAGACTTATAGTATTTGGCAGATAATGTAATGCAGACACATGCAAAACATCTGAGTAATTAAAATGGGATTCCAAAAAGCACGTATGATATAACACCCACTTTTTGTAGAAATGAAAAATTCCTCAATAATTCAAGTCTAATGTTGTGGAAAAACATAAAAGTTTGCAGCTAATGAAATTTAAAAATATGATAATTTTTAATGCGACATAAAAACTGCAAAAAAATAAATAAATAAATAAAAAAAATAAACGCAGTGCCTATTAATTTGGTATATAATAAGGCATACTGAAGATTCCTTGAAAGAATTTTTCAAAAAAAAAAATATATATATATATACAAAATAAATAATTAAAAAGATATCTTTCTTACAAAAGTTAAAGACAGAAGAAAAGTTTACAAAACTTATCCCAAGAAAAAAAAAAGAAATCAAACGGATCAGTCCAAATTAGGAAATCGTTTGTAGTCATGTGGTGGTTTGTGGCAATTTTTGAACAATAGGGAAAAAATGCTTCCTAAACATATCTTTAAACTATTTTAATAAAATCATTATAGTAAATTGTAGCCAAATAAATTTCCTATCTGAGGATATCACTTATTTTCCTTTCTTATATTTTAAAACAGCATAAAGTCTTTTGACTTCTGTTTAATGTCTTGTGTTTCTGTTAAATAATTAACTGACAATTAATTTCTTACACCACATTTATATCATTACAATATAATTTGCTCATTTCATGGACCGAATAACTAAGAGAATTTAAAATATGATACCGGTCTAGGCGCCGCGCCGGATGAAATTAGGCCCTTATAAATTAACCAAAATTTCACTTTGTTAAAATTCTGGTGAGCACATGGTCAGGATGAAGAGGAAGCAGAGCTCCTCATACACTCACAGAATCTCATTTCTGCTGGATTTCAGCTTGCAGGAACACAATATTTTTAAAGAAAGTGCAGCTACAGCTGATGAGTTGAGAGCAACCATTGATCTAGATATCTCTCAAATGACAATTTGTAAAATTAGTGACATCTGCAGTTCAAGTGGTTGGTATTATCGGCAGACTTAGATAATAACAATCAAGTCGACAATATCTAAGTAGTAATTCTGTGAACAGTAGACCTCACATCCAGAAAGATCTGCTCTATATTGCAGTCTTAAAAGGCTGAACCATTTGGTTTCTCTCAAATGCAAAAAAATAATACAAGTCACTGCTTTTCATAATATTACAAAATTACAATTAAATGTCTACTTTTATCAGTATTGCCAAAATTATAATTAAATCACATTTGCTATGATCGACATTTTTGGAGACACTATGAATGGATTTCGCTTTGGATAGAATTGTTGAAAAAGTTAAGCATTGTATGAAAGGGAATCGCTAAATGGCCATAATCTAGAAACGGTTTCAAAAACAAAAATGCTTATACATAAATCATTTATAATGACTTACATACATCGGATTTAAAGAACATTCATGAAAAATATGAAGAAAATCGAACTTGTGTTTAGTCGTGACTGCATAACAAACTAATTTGCAAGCAAACAGAAGCAATGCCGAACGGTAAAGTTAAAACAGGACCTCACTTTCATCAGTCAATAATCGAGAAAAGGTTACATATATATTCATTTCAGTTATTAAACTTAGATGCATGTTTTTACTTTTTCCTCTAATACTTAGTTGTCCTCCCACTAGTTTGGTGTGGAAGTTTGGGGAGGGGGTGCCAGCTGAGGTGTTGTCCTCGTCATCTGACCACAATTGAAAATGCGATAAGGTCCATCCCAAAATAGCCTTCGTGTTGCTTTAAAACGAGCCGTTAATATAACTAAACTAAATCAAACACTTAGTCAATGTGTGTAAATAAGTTAAGGTATCTTTGTGCTATCAAATAATTTTCATAAGTAGTCTCGCGAAGCAATCTACAATTTCTAATGCATATGCAAATTAATTTTCAGTAAAATTTCTGAATCGAAATGGGAATTGAAATAAGCAAATAATAAAAATCATTTACTAAACGAGCAGTTCATGTAAAAAAAGATAAAATAAAGGAATATAAAAAGGTTAAAAATAAGGAAGTGAAAATATCAAAAAGGTTTTGTTCCATTAAATCCTCACTTTCGACTTTTTATCTTTATCCTATTCATTAAAATAATAATTTTGTCTTTCAACTTGAAAAATACATAAACCGAGGAAGAGTACCAAATAAGAATCATTCAAATTGAAAGCAGATTTAATTTGTGATGCATATTTAAAAGGCAGGAAGCCACATTAAAAGAAATGCCAGTATTAAATCACAGCGTTAAATCAACATATTTTATTGAAAAAGAAAAAATTTAACAATGCAAAAATATTTTTAATTAATCTTGCATCTCTTATGAGCATGTCTATCTTAAGCTTTAACGAGTTATATCTTAAATTAAAATGCAAATTAAGAAAGCAGAAGACAACACAAAGAAAATTATTCCACACATAATAGTGTTACTTCTTTAAATAGTAGTTAAATGGAAGCTCTTTCATTCTGTAACATTCTATGGCAAACTGCAATCACCATTATGTTTGGCTTATTTAATGTATTATAATAAATACACAAACATATTTTAACAATCGTAACCTGGTTTACCATGAAATAATAAGCATGCATAGTTCACAAACACATCTAAGTCATTCACAAAAGATAATAAACCATCAAAATAAGAAAATTAATACACTGCCTATATCAAATCTCAACATTTATTAAATACAATTATTTTCATTTGTTCTTCAATAAAATGAAACTTTTTTATCCCTCGGCGCACACTGTGCAATTTCCATGTAACACAAAATGCTGTTTCATGTGAATCATGCATGAAATTCATTGCATATTTTTTATAGCAACGTGATGAAATGAAATTAACATATGTTGAAAATTGAGATAGCAATAGAAAATGGTGTAGGCTGTACTGTATTATATATGCTGTTATTTGTCTCAAGCAGTTTCCTTCATAAAATCCAAAATGGAAATTCATTCATTTATAAACTATATTATTTTAAACATTATCTTGTGTTTTGTACAAATAATTTATTTAAAAACACCTTTAAACTACATATGCCATGGATATAGAGTTTATATTTGATACTTGTCAGTAAATAGCTGTGGAAATGCAGTGCTGTAGCAAGGGTAAATAAAGCTCGGAAAAAAATTTGATTTATTCGCCTTTGGTGGCGTAGCAAATTTAAGAAGATACCAGGGCATGGTGTTATTTTTTCTCTAACAGATAATACCCTGCTTTAAAAAAGACAAATATGCATTGCTTTTTCTCAGTGGTGCCCGCCAAAACTGCAGCCCCACTTGCATCCCTGTCGCGACGTCACTGCTGAAATGCTCTTGCTAAGAAAACGAATCACTGCACATCAAAGTGAATGATTTCTGAATTCTCTAAGGTATGTGTCAGCAGATGTCTTTTTAAAGAATTTGGACAAGAGAATGCTTTTATGGAAAAGTTGCATGCAAACGATTTTTCATTCAAATGTGTTCTTAAATGTCTATGTAAATTCAAACTCTGAGAAAATACTTTATTACACACATGACAGGCAAACGGTTTCTCTTTTGTATGCATCCAAATATGTTTTTTTAAACTCCCCTTACCTGGAAATGTTTTATTACATACACTACTCTTCTTCTATACGGATAAGCGAATGCTTATTTAAGAGCAGCTGCTGTGTAAACATTTTACGGCATAGGTTACATAAAAACAGTTTCTCCTTTGTATGTGTTAGTAAATGGGAGTTTAAACTAAATTGCAGAGAAAATGTTTTATTGCACAGATTGCATACAAATGGTTTTTCTTCTGTATGTACTAGCAAATGTCTCTTTAAAGTTGCCAGTTGAGAAAATGCTTTACCGTAAATACCACATGGAAATGGTTTTTTTCTTCGAATGCATCCATGAATGTGTCTGTAAATTCGAATTCTGTGAAAATGTTTTATAAATGTCCTGCAAACATGCAAACGATATATTTTTCATACATGTCCACAAATCAATCTTTAAAAAACGTAGAGTAAAAAAGGCTTTATTGCAAATGTCACATTCAAACAGTTTCTTTTTTTTATACATTAGTAAATGTTATTTTAATTTCGGCTGCTCAGAAAATACTTTGCAACACAAATCGCAGGAGTGCAACTTCTCCATTATGTAAGTAATAAAAAAATGGAATTTTAAAACAATTTCTTCCAAAAACACTTTTTTTAATAAGAAAATTGCCCTTTAGTTTCAGTTATGTAAAAAAAAATTAAAGGTTCATACAAATTAAATTACTTTTTGCATTTATTGTACATATGAGATTTCCCATTTGTATGAATCTAGATATGTTTGTTTAAAATTTATTTGCTGGAATGTGAGAGTCATAAGCATAACCTTTTTGTTTTTGCATGCATATAAAAATATTAATAAATGTATATCACTAAAAAATAAAAAATATATAGTGTATCTTAAACATTTTAAACTCATCTACCCAAGAGAACATCTTTTCTATTTTATAGTGCTGGATTTTAACCAAGAAATGTTATATGTTGCATAAAAATTCAAGGAGTTTCATGTGATCTCACCTTCTTATCACCGTCACTTTTTATCAGGAAGATGTGATGTCTCTGTAGCAGTTCTGAATGTTAGGGCACACTTCTACATGAAACTATTCATTAGTGTTCCTCACTATTCGGCTTCGAAATCTAAATAATATAAAATAATTTATTCATTTTATACACCAACATAACTGAAAATTGCCAAAAATATCGCAAGATTTTAAAAGGGATCATGAGCTAAAAAGTAATGAAATTAACTTTCATAGAAAGGGCGCTTAGAAAAGAATGCTTAACTTTGAAAGGTTGAAAGGAAAATTTTTATTTAGTTTATATTATTTTAGTGTGTACCGGGCAAATTTTTTTAACTTAAAAAAACATCAGCGGCTTCATTTTAAGCAAAACAGGCCCCTCATAGCTTCGCTTTTTCATTGAGAAATGAAACACACAGGGAAAGCACAAACACAGGAAAAACATGACGTCTGAAATGCAGCAAGGGAACAATTGTTTCCAGAAAAAACATTCCTTGCTCGATATTTAATCAGCAACACAGAGAAAAAGAATCAGCAAACTCGATGAACGAAAATCTTTAGAAGAGAAGTGAATAGTTATTGAAAAAAATCGTTTGGAAAATGATCAAAATTTCCAAATGAAGTGTTTTTCAAATTCATAAGCCGACCAACCAAATCTAAGAGAGTAGACAGTGGACCAATGGAAATGAGGCAAAATTAAAGGCATTTGCCAAAGACCGGTAAACAAAACACTGTCGGTGCATGCACAAACGACGCCGAAAAAATTTCAATTTGCATCCAAAACAAATGTTCTGGCACTCTCTCTCATGGCGACAAATAATTGGTGAGCTTAAGTGATACGAAGTGAGTACGCACTCTAAACTCCAGGTTAACCCAATAAAGGCCAATAATGGGCCAAAAAGTTCCACACTACATTTCTAAAATAAGAACTTCAGGAAATCAAAGAGTGACATTTTAAAAATATAATTACAGTACCTAAAAACAACACAACTAAAAAAAATGTATTTATCAGAAAGAATAAACAAATAAATAGAATTACCTACTCTTTACAACATAATAAAAGGTATGCATTACTATGGCATGTAATATTAAAAGGTATGTATTAATAGGGCATGTAATATTAAAAGGTATGTATTAATAGGGCATGTAATATTAAAAGGAATATAATTTAAAACACAATAAAGGTATGTAATTTAAAACACAATAAAAGTATGTAATTTAAAACACAATAAAGGTATGTAAAATATGTTCCAAGATCTACAAAGTGAAATTATTCTTACAAAAATTAAAATTACTGTTTATGGTTACAATACAGTAATAATAGAAAGGTGTATTGACTGTATAACTCAATTCTTAGCACACAAAACTATTTTACAATGCGTAATGCAGGGAACTTTAAGTAATAAAAATTGAACCATTTAAATGCGAAATAGACATGAATTAATTGAAACTTTTACGTAATATTCTCTTGTTTTCTTTCTCTAATAAGTAAGTTCACTTTCCGCTTGCCTTCAGTAAACAAACATAACTTGTGGAAATTTCAGTTTTACGCCAATCTGTGTTAAAAACCTGCCAAGAGCCAAATCATTATAATCCGTTCACAAACGAATCTAAATAAACGGATACAAAGCCAAAATCGAATCCGAATGGAGACTAGGTCGGGAATCCGGATCTCTAAAATTAAATTTTATTTCTGATACACAGTCAGTAAAAATAAAAGAAAAAAAATTATATTTATTTATATTGAACATTATTTTTAACTGAAATTTATGATTATTCACAAAAAAGTTATAGGTAATTTTTAAAAAATCTGTTGGATACCACTGGAATTAAATAAATCTTGTTTAAAATATTCTTGACAAATATAGTTTCTGAGCTTTTATATGATTAACAAGGATTTATAGTTTTTGTTTTTTTACTTGCTTTTCCTGTTTTTTTTTTATTATTATCGGTAATGATTATTGAAACTTTCCTGTTTAAATTTTGTTTTCATTGCGAGTAATTTTTCTATCAAAAACTGTTACACGTGATTGCTATAGAATAGTATTTTTCATGTCTAGCTTCCCGGTATTGTACAACGTATTTTCCCAATATTATAAATATTACCAATATTAAACCTAATTACATATTAGATTATGGAAAAAAGTGATTTTTTTTAAAAAAAACTTTCGTACTTTATCTTCTGATTATTCTTTAATCCTTTGACTACTAACTCGGTATATACAACCTCACTTGCATTTTAAAATTACTATGGGGATAAAAATTGCTTTGAAACTCAATGTAATATGTCCCAGTTGTAAAGCAAGAACAATTGTGCACATTTCATCTTTAATCACCTAGATGGAACAGCCTATTTTCTCTTCAAAAAGCGATGGTTTACTGAAGACTCTTTTTATTCTGTGCAAGTTTTGATCAATTGGTTAGAAAATGTGCATTTTTTTTATAATAATACTGAATACAGTGTTGAATTTTGTGAATATAACGGGTAGATATGAACAAAATCTGATCTATGGTAGCAAGTTCTTTGATTGTTGTCCATTTATAGGAAATAAACAGAACTGATGAAAATATCAACTTACAATCTCATTATAAATATTCCAACATTTACACAAAAATTCTAAAAAACACAATTTTTGTTCAATTTTCTAGAATAATAAAAAAGGATTTGTAATAACAGGGAATGTTTTTCAAAAGCAACTGAAAATTTAATAAAATACCTTCAACAACAAATTTCCAAGAAATTACTGCAACATTGAGGTTTTCATTAAGGAAAATACAAATAATTTTTTAAATTTCTTTTTTGTCCTTATTCAGCTTCAATAGATGGCGCTTTACTCATATTACTCTACGGGTTATTTTTTCTTATTCTGTTTCCTGCACATTGGTTGAATCGTTGAAGTGGGTTGAATGGCGTTTGTTGGAAACGAGGTAAGGCTAGAAAAAAAAATTTCTTCTCATTGTTTGAGTTGTTTTTTTTTATCTTTATTTCTTGAGGATCTCCTTTCTCTACCATTCCACTTCAGGATTTTTCGGGTCAATTAAGGGTATTAATTTTTTAATCAATGTCAAACCTTTAAACAGAAAAAAAAATCCTGTTTAAATCTCTTTGCTTTTTGTTTGACACTTAATAAGGTACAAAAAGACAGATTCGTCCATTTTGTTTTTCCGCTTTGTCTTAACTTTATTCTATTATAAACATTAAAATATTTCGGGGGACATCGGGATTTATTTTTTTATTGAGCTCCATATTAAACTGCTCTCAAATTTCAATTTAAATGTAGTAACAACCCAGATAGCGCGTATGTTTGCAGAAAGTTTGATTTTTACTTGATATTACCTTGTCATGGCAAATTTGACCCGTCAAACTTGAAGCGAAACTGTGGCAAACTAACAATGCAGAATCGCCACCCTCGCTCGCAAAACGAGTTTGCTACAAGTTCGCCGTGACAACTAGCGCCACCCCTCCTTGCAGTGCAAGCTTGCTGCACGTTTGCAAGATGATAGCACAATTAATTATCTTCGTCTCTATTTTTAAAAATATCCGATTTTTAATAGCATCTCCTAGACCGTCCTTCTTTTTATTAATTCAATAAATTAATGATAATTTGTGAAAAAACTAACTTTTTTATAAAAAAAAATTGAAACATTTTCCATCTTTTTACTAAATGTAGAACTCGCACTTTAAAGAAAACTATATCGCCTTTTTCTTAATGTTGAAATTTTAACGTTTATAAACAAAATTAAACCTAAAACCAGTCAATGTGAGTTGATAAATAATAACTTATATTTTAGTCCCATTTTAAAAGTAATTACTTTTGAACCCTAATTTCATAATTTATTCTACTAGCAAAACGTAGTTATTAGCGAAAATCGCTCTCTCTTTGATTTTAAATCATGTTCTCAACACAAAATTTCAAAAATTAATGAAATCAAGAAAAGAGTTTAAAATAAATCGTATACGAATCGAACCGAACGATGCATTAGCGAAATCTATCTTCGCCTTTCAGAGTTTATCTGGCCGAGTGGTTAGAGCGTCCGCTTAGTAAGCGCTAGGTCGCGAGTTCTAATCCGAGGTTGTGCTCGCACTCGGTTTTTGCTATGGTTGCAATGAGTTTGAAGTGGCAAGCCTGCTGCAAATTCGTCGCGTGGTGACTTCGCAGCTTGTTTCACACTTGCACTCTTGTCGTGTCAACCTTGCTGCAGATTTGCAGTGCAAGACTGCTGCAAGTTTGCTGCAAACTAAAATTGCTAGCTAGGAAAAGAAACTTAAAACTTTCCATATTTATAGAAAATGGCATGCAGACAAATCCCATTATTTCCATAATGTATTTCGTATTAGCTTATTTGAGATATCAAGTTTATTTATAAATAATAATAATTGATTGGATTTTTATGGCGCAAAAGCCAGGTTTGACCATTCTGCAACAGAAAAACGGTAATAAAATTTGTGTCCTTTCTTTAGTGTTAAAATTTCTTTAAAACTCTATTCAACAAATAAAGGAACTTAAATAAAATCTTGAATGGTGAACAACAGTTTGGTTATGCTAAATTCGTAATATTGTGCATTATGTAACGATATGAAAGACAACTTTTCACTTTTCTCATTAATCAGAAACAAAGTGTGCTTGCTTTGTAGTAATTTAATTCTCCCATTGAATAGCATAATGTTTGGCTACATGGGAAGACTTATAGTACCGGGCAGATTATGTAATGCAGACGCATGCGAAACTTAGTAACCAAAATGTGACTGAAAAAGCACATTTTGGTTACTAAGCTATTTTCACAAAAAGCGAGGATATAGCACCCGCTTTTTGTAGAAATGAACAATTCTGAATAATGCACGTCTAATAGAGTGAAAAAATATAAAAGTTTGTAACTAATAAACTTTAAAAACATAACTTTTAAGGTGACATATAAAATGAAGAGAAAATTATGAGCAATGCCTATTAATTTGGAATGTAATAAGGCATACTGAAGATTCCTTGGCAGAACTAAAATAAATAAAAAAATTAAAAAGATCTCTTTCTTACAAAATTTATCCCATGTAGCCGTGTATCAGACTATTTAATAAAACCAGCGGGAGTGGCCTCCCCTAAACTTTCTCGTATACTTTTCAAACATTTGTCATTTCCCTTCCCCCTGCGTTGATAAAAAGTTCGAACCAACTGTAACCCAGAATGCAATGACTATCAGAAGGTTTATCATTGTTGATTATAGTGATAATAAAATATTGAGGTGAAGAATCATATTCAAAAAGATACGTATGTATTAAAACTTCGCAATATTTTTTTTTTTTTTATCAAACTCGAGCAATGCCAGTTCCGCGTGCGGAGAAGAAAACAGGAGAATAGCCTGCACATGCGCAGAGAATGTTTCCAGCACGAAAGTAAAACGAGACGACCTAAATGTTTGCTTCCTTACAAAATCTCGCCGCCAGAATTGGTTTTTGGCAAACTGCCAAGTTTTCGAAGTGTCTGTTCTTTGCACAGGCATTTCTACTATTGCGCATGCGTATTTAGTTGAACAAGTATGCGATTATACAGACCGACAGACAATCAACCTTTTGACGGATTTGGCCCAAAATTTTATACGGACCTACATTCATGACGATAAAACTGTGTATAAAATTTTATCCATCTGGCTTTTCAAGTTTTTGAGTTATAGCGTTCGCATGTTATCGAACATACAGACAGACAGACTTCCCGTTGACGGATTTTGTCCAAAATTTGATAGAAACCTACAAATTATGTTTAAAGACCACATACCAAATTTTATCCCCGTAGCTCTAATAGTTTGCGAGTTATCGTGTTCACAGACACACACACAGACAGACATAATTCCAAAATTGTGTTTTTCGGACTCAGGGAGGTCTAAAACGTGGAGATTCGTCAAAATCTCGAGTTCGAATTTTTTGACGATTACAATACTTTCTCTTTTTATACTTCGTATACGAGAAAGTAAAAATGGGAGAATTAAATTATTACAAAGAAAACACATATTTACAAACCGATTCTAAGAAGGAAAAAAAAAAAAAAATAGAAAAGAAATCAAACAGATAAGTCCGAACAACTGTTTGTGGTCCAATCTAGGTAACTTTTGGACAACAGGAAAAAAAAGTTTTCCTAACATTATTTTTAAACTATTTTATTAAATCAATATACTAAATTGTAGCCACACAAATTTCCTATCTGTGGATATAAATAATATATTTTCCTACTTACTTTAAAACAGTTTTAAAATAGTTAATTGAAGATACCTAAATATAAGTATTTGTTGTCTAACTGTAAGCACGTAGCACTTTCTTCTATAAATGATTTCATACACCACATTTATAATACTACAACATAATTTGCCCATTTTGCGGCCCGAATAATTAAGATAATTGAAACTGGACCGGTATCGACCCAAATTCGGCGATTGTCCGAACATTACCGATATATTAACAGAATGTGCATCTCGACGGAATTCTGATGAGCCTATGGTCAGGGTGAAGAGGAAGCATAATTCCTTGTACAATCACAGGATGGATTTCTTTTTTGTGGAAACTCTTGAAACATAATATTTATAAAGAAGGTGCAACTACAGTTGATGAGGTAAGAGAAGCCATTGATGGAGAATGCTCTCAAATGACAATTGGTATAATTAGTTACATCTTCAATTACAGCGGTTAGTATTATCAGCAGACCTAGATAATAATAATCAAGTCTAATATTTCCACTAGTAGTTTTTTAAACAGTAGAACTCGCGCCCAAAAAGATCTGATCGACATCGCAGTATTAAAAGGTGCGGCCATTTTTTTTTTCCAGATGCGAATTATTTACACGAGTCTCTGTATACACATTATTGTTACAAACATGGAAAGTCGCTTCCCAGCAATGTGAGTCTTATGGTTGGGAAGAGAGTTTTACAGGGGTAAGTATGAGATGACCGACAGCAACCACGTCTGAACCCCTGACCTTGGCGACAAACTTGGCGACGAAATATGGGATCTCAAAGGTGCTGGAATCTTCTCGATATTTCCATTAGGAGAGAAGATATGCTTGAATGTACTAGAAGATTCCATGTGACGTCACGGCCTGCCGCGGGAGACTATATAAGGAGAGCGCTTGGATGACGAGGTGTGCGTTTATCGACTGGGACCGCCTTGGAGCGCGAACGTCTTTGGAGTTCTATCCGCTGTGCGAGCTAGTAAGCTGTTAGACGCCGAGCGGTAGTAGTGCGTTGATCCATTAGGAACGACTTTAGAGCTGAGCGCTATTGAAAGTGCAGTTATTGTCGTTACTAGTTATTTGCTGACTGTTTGTGTTGTTAAATATCAAAGTGCTGAACTGTTATTACCTGTGAATTGATGTCTATTTACATTGGTAAGCTGTGCAAGAACTATTGTTTCCTGTACCTGTGCTACGTGTTTTCCTGCATATTTGTAAATAAACCTTCATTCTCCATTATCCTGCGTGTTGGACTGTTTACACCATACACCCACACATAGACTTTTGCAACAGTATTCACAAAATTGCAATTAAATGTCTGCTTTTTATCAGTATTAAAAAAATTAAATTAAACGTCTGTTTGTATCAATAAAAGCAAAATTTCAATTAAGGTAATGTAATTTGCAATTACAGATATTTTTGAAGGTACTATGAATGGAGTTTGAATGAAGCCGAACATTGCATGAAATGGAAATCATTAATCATTTAATAATTTCACCATCTTGAAACGGTACAAAAAATAACAATAAATCTTTAAATACGGTTGTTTTTAATGACTTCAAGAAGTATTCATGCCAATTCCGAAGAAAATCGAATAACGCGTTTGGTCATAACAGCGTAACAAACACATTTGCAGATACACAGAAGAAATGCCAAACAGTCGAGTTAACTCTGGACCTCGCTTCGCTCAGTCAATAATTGAGAAAATTTTACATTTGTATTCATTTGGGTTACGAAACTCAGATGTACATTATTACTTTTTCTTAAACTAGTTACTCAAAATATGCAAACATATTAATGTACCTCTGCACTTTCTCGTCCTGATATCGAATAATTTCCATATGTATTGCCGCAAATCAATCTACAACTTCTAATACATCCACAGCATATTTACTTTCTGAAAAATTTGTCGATTCAAATAGGAATTAAAATAACATATAGGGGAAAGTTGGTAAAACCGGGTACCCTCGATTCTGGCGCTATTATTTTTCCTATGTAGCAAAAAGATACTGAATTACACTCTATTAGCCAAGAAAAAGGAACAGCCATAATGGCGTGTTTTAGCTGTTGAAGTCACTGCATCTGTGAAGGTTTATTTGTTTTAAGACGTCAACTCTCTACTGTTCGTTTGATTTTAAACTATCCTTACTAAATAAACGTTACAGTTATAAAAATTATATTTAGTCCATCTTGTTATATATTTACTAAGAGTTCATACCCTATCAAACAATAACGATTTAGAACAATTATTACGTGTTTATATTTCGTTTTTTATTACCTCTGTACACGGGGTAAAACCGGGTACTCCAAGTGGCGTAAGCCCGGGACAGTCATTATTGATTATTCCTCCGATTAAGACGATAAAAACATATTAGACGTTGATTGTTTATATTTTAATGATGTATTTTCTAATTTAAATAAAGAAGGGTTAATCCAATGTAGAAACTGTCTTAGCTGTGCCCACGAAAGCTGCAGTGGCGCGGAGGAAGAAGACAACTGCTTTATATGTGAATTTTGTAGCTAATTGTCATAAAAAATAAACACGATTTCTACTTTTCCACTGAAAATCGAGTTTTTCTAACTTCCCAAAGCGTTAACATGGGTTAACAGCTTGACTTTTTTTAATAAAATAAAAATCAATCATAAAAAAAGTTATGAAACTGTGACTTTACTGGAAAGATACAGGGTACTCCGATAAACAATGAATATTTTAATAAAATTTGACAATTTTTACGACGAAAAGTTTAGCTCCAACAAGCCTTTGAGTTTTAGTTACCTGATTTTACCCCACTTTCCCCTAACAATTTTTTTATGAAACGAACAGTTCATTAAAAAAAAGATATAAAAAACTGTTTTCAGACAGTAAAAAGGTTAAAAATATGGAATTGAAAATTTCTAGAAAATCTTAAAATTTTGTTGCTTCATTAAATTCTCACCTTCTACCTTTTGTCATGATAGATATTTTTCTATTCGTTAATGATAATAATTCCCTATTCGTTAAATGATAGATATTTTCCCCAAATTTCAATTACACATCTAGCGAGAAAGAATACCAAATAAGAAGTTGAAGGCGGATTTAATTTGAGATGCAGATTTAAAAGGTAAAGGAAGCCATATTGAAAGAAAAGCAATAATCAAAGCACAGCGTTACATCAACATATTTTATTGAAAAGGATACATTTTCACAATGCAAACACATTTTTAATAAATTACACATCTCTTACGAGCATTCCAATCTTAAGCTTTCACAAGTTTTACTTTATATTAACATGCAAATTAAGAAAACACAAGACATCACAAAGAAAATTATTCCATACATAAAAGTGTTACTTATTTGCACAGTAGTTAAATGGAAGTATTTTTCTTCTGAAATATTTTGCAGTAAAATACAATTACCATTAGGTTTGACTTATTTAACGTATTTGATAAACACACCAACATATTTTAACAATTATAAGAGGGGTTTCTATGAAATAAGAAACATGTATACTCATAAACATATATTTAAGCACTTCCCAAGCGATAAAAATAAACAATTAATAATCTGACAGTATCACATCTAATCATTTATTAAATGCATTACTTTTATTTGTCTTTAACAAAATGAAACGTTTTCTTAAGTACATACATTTTCTAACATTCATTTATAACAACATTTTGTTTAATGTGAAACATGCGTGAAAATTCTTTATATTACAAAGAATGTAACACTTTTGTAATATGCATCCAGCAACGTGCTGAAATGAAATGAAATTAAACTAAATTGAAAATTCAGAATGTAGTAGAAAATGGTGTTGGTTGTAATGTATTAGAATGATGTAGGCCGTTATTTGTCTCAAGTAGTTTCCTTGTTAAAAACCCAATGGTTGAATCGGTTCTCCTGGATATTGAATGAATGTGGAAAATTGCATTTTAATCTTTATAGATTCCGGGCGAGGATACAAAAATATGTGGAAATTGATCTTCCTGTCTCTTAATTCAGGCCTAATTTAATCTCACATCTGGGGGGGGGGGCGGGGGTAAGACCAAAAAGAAAACTCAGTTAAACAACAATTAAATTTATTAAAACAAACATAAGTGAAAGATATTTACAGATATGAAGTATTTACATATTTGACAAGAGAGAGATTTAGGGTTAAGACATGATTAGTTACTTAATTAGCGCTATGTTATAGAGAAATATTAACTCACACTACGTTTAAAGAATATTAGCCATCGCCCATCGCCGCCGTACTATCCGGGGGAAAAACCCAGCAGCTCGTTAAGCCTCCCGGGACCGCACGTCTATTCCATTGCAAATCGAAGAGTCAAATCATACGTAATAAAACATCACACCCCGTTTTAACAGAGAGATACACCTACGCATCACGTGATTAGTGAAGCAATAGCGCGTGATATTACCTTTCGATATCTTTCCGCTGACACAACAATTATTCAAATGAGCTCGTTCGGAGAGTGAAAAAATATTATTAGGAAGGAATTAAACTTACGCTTTTAAGCTAGACGGGAAAATGCAATTCCCACATGAATGAAAGCAGTTTCCAAATCAAAATCTGAAATGGAAATTTATTCATCTATAAATTATTTATTTTAAACATTATCTTATGTTTGTACAAATAAATTATTTAAAAAAATCTTTAAACTGCATATATCACGGACATACAGTTTATATTAGATAGAAGTCGGGACGAGTAGGGAGGACGAGGAAAGAGGGACAGTCGCATCCTAATTTTTGTTAGAAAAATTTAATTTGTATTTCAATTTAGCTGCATAAAACTAAGAATTATTTAAAAGCAATAGTATCCGGCAATATTTGTTAATATAACTAAACTAATTTCAATTGCAAGTGTTTTGGAAAATAAATTGTCTGAAAGGGGAAGTATTACACCCGAGTATTACGGTGCGCTTAGAAATACACTGCAAAGAAGAAAAAAAAATTAAATAACTCTAAACTAACCAAGATTAGAAATCTAATGCGATAACGATGGAAATGTAAGAAAGTTTCTTTCTATTATTGCAATTTGGCTAAAGAACCAAAATATATCCATTTATATGCAAACAATTATTCGTCTTTATTGTTACAGTCATGGAAAGTCGCTTCCCAGCAATGCAGGTCTTATGGTTGGGAAGAGGGTTTTACAAGGTGAAGCATGGAGTGACCTCAGCGACTCTCGTGGCACGCATGACCTTGGCGACCATTTTGGCGACAAATAGATTATTCTCGAAAATGCAATCCTTTTCTCGATATTTCTATTAGGGGCCGAGATCTAGGATTTTCATGAAAATTCTATGTGACGTCACGGCCTAGTTCTATCTGCTCTGTGAGCTAATCAGCTGGTGAGCTGAGCTGTTATTGTCGTGACTAGTTATTTGCTGACTGTTTGTGCTGTTAGATATCAAAGTGCTGAACTGTCATTATCTGTGAATTGTTGTCTATTTACATCGGTAATCTGTGCAAGGACTATTGTTTCCTGTACCTGTGCTACGTGTTTTCCTGTATATTTGTAAATAAACCTTCATTCTCCATTATCCTGCGTGTTGGACTGTTTACACCATACACCCACGGTAAGATATTGTGCAACACTGGTGTCCAGAAGTGGAATATTTGTGTATGGTGAAAACGAGATCTCAGACAAAGATGGCTGATAACGCTGATCTACTTGCTCTGCTGGCCGAGATGAAGAAATCTATGGAGAAAGGACAAGAAGAAATGAAGGATAGAATGGAGAAAGGACAGGAAGAAATGAGAAAAGGACAAGTAGAAATGAAGAATCAGATCCAATCACACGTCGAAAGTAAAGTCGGAGAAATTAAAGATCATGTCAACAGTTGCATAGAGAAAATAGAAGAATATGTCCAAAGCTTGAAAAGAGAGATTGGAGAGGTAAAGGGCGAGGTTGAAAGGAAGATCGAGGAAGTGGAAGACAAAGTACAAGGCAAGATAGAGGAAGTGGAAGACAAAGTACGAGGAAAGATAGAGGAAGTCGAAGAAAATGTTCAAGTGAAGATCGGCGACCTAGAGAAGAGGCTCAGTGAACTCGAGGACAGACCAATCAATTTCCCGGCAAACCCAGACCTCACGTATTCCAGACCAACGGTCAAATCCCTGACATTCGACGGACAAACGTCTTGGACTGTTTTCAAAACTCAGTTTGACGTTGTGAACTCTGCGAACGGATGGAATAATCGTGTGAAAGCCAGTCAACTTGTGGCCTCTCTCCGAGGATCAGCGGCAGAAGTTCTTCAGGGAATACCTTCTGATAAGTTGACGGACCTTATGACCATCGAGAACGCTCTAGAAGCCCGATTCGGAGACAGTCACCTTACCCAGTTTTATAGGACTGAATTGAAGACGAGACGGCAGAAGCCAGGAGAAAGCCTTCAGGTATTAGCCGCCGATGTGGAGCGACTAATGAGCCTGGCCTACGCCGAGTGCCCTCAGGATGTCCGAGACAGCCTAGCAGCCCAGTACTTTGTTGACGCTATCAGAGATGAAGATACTCAGCACGCAACAAGGTTGATGGATGCCAAAGACTTGAAATCAGCCTTGGCATATAGCATGAAGTATGAGGCTGCGAAAACTGTTTCCAAAACATCCCGAAATGTAAGATCGATAGAGGTAGAGGATGGTACTGGGAAAGAAAAAGATAAAAAATTCGACTGTTTATTGAAAACTTTGGAAAAATTATTAAACAGTCATGTTGCGGGGAAAAAGAACACTCCTCGACAAAATCCGAACGTGACTTGCTGGAAGTGTAACAAGAAGGGGCACGTACAGAGGGAGTGCCAGACAATTTCTCCCTTTCTCAATAAAGCCCCTGAAGAAGGACTAAAAGTTTCCGCACTTTGCGGAGGAAGAAATGGACTCTACTTGGAAGGATCCATTTGTGGTATCCCTTGTTTGATGTTAGTGGACACCGGCGCCAATGTCACTCTCGTAAGGACAGACTTGGCCCAGAAATTGAAGGGGAATTTTATTTACACGGCTCCTAACATTTCTTTAAAGACCGCTACTGGTGAAAAGGCGGAGATACACGGGAAACTGGATGCAGCAATTGAATGCGGATCTAGAAAATTCCAACACAAAATCTACGTAGCGGACATCACCGATCCCTGTATTCTCGGCCTGGATTTTCTACAAAAATTTAACTTCATGGTGGACCTGGAGAAGAACGAGATTCGGACAGGAGGAGAGGAAATTCCTTTGTTTTCAGCCAGTGCAGATGATTCAAAGTTATGCTCTGTATTGGCTAAAGAGAAAACTATTATACCAGCAAGATCGGAATGTCTTATCCAGGGAGTCCCAGAAGCTTCTGGGAAATTCAGATACGCCGTAACGGACTTTCCTAGCCAAGTTTCCCAGAAAGGTGTCCTTGTGGCGGCCACACTCGTTGATTTAAAAAAAGAAGCCATCCCGGTTCGAGTTCTGAATTTGGACCATAAACCCAAGACCATCGACAAAGGAGCTGTTATTGCGACGTGTGAGCCAGTGGTGGATATCGTTGCTCGTCCTCAAGGATTTTCCGAATCACTACGTCTCCCGTCAATCTTGGAGAATCTTGA